>JARNME010000404.1:45833892-45889946 GCA_030179655.1 Scaptomyza flava | reverse complement strand
GTCTGTCCGTCTGTCCGTCTGTATGAACGCAAGTTTTTTTCCACACCCTTCAAGCTAGAGACTTGAAACTTTCCAATTCTCTTTATCTATGGGATAGTAAATTAAAGTGTCAAGATGGGGGTTCTACGATAACTGGGGGGCTCGCAAATCGATAAATTCGATAAATCAAAACCGATAAATCCACATATTTCGCACATCCTGACAGCTAGAACTACCAAATTTGGTGAGAAGATAGCTACTAGCAACCCCCAAAAAACTGCATCAAAAATTTTGGAGCCACGCCCACCCATTCCGCCCCCAGCCCCCCCACATTTTGAAATCAGAAAAGCCTGTATCTCCCACAGTTTTTTAGCTACAGTCACCAAATTTGGTGCCAAGATAGGTGATGATGACCCCCCAAAAACTGCATCAAAAGTTTGGATTCCACGCCTACCAATACAACCCTAGCCACCCCATCTAACCCAACGCTTCGTCAAAAACGGGAATGCGTGTATCTTCCAGAGTAGTGGAGCTAGAGCCACCAAATTTGGTAGGAAGATAGCTGTCAACAACCCCAAAAGAATTGCATCAAAGTTTTGGAGCCTTGCCCAACCATTCCGCCCCCCTTTCCCCACCTTATACAAACTTTGAGCTAGAGTCCCAAATTTGGTATGAACGTAGCATTTGACATTCCACAAGGATCTGCAGCAAAATTTGATGCCACGCCCACCACCGCCCCCAGCCCCCCTTTCCCCATTTTATACAAACTTCGACCTAGAGTCACCAAATTTGGTATGAAGATAGCAATTGACATCCCACATGGATCGGCAGCAAAAATTTGAATGCCACGCCCACCCATACCGCCCCCAAGCCCCATAGCCCCCCTTTCACCACCTTTTACATGCTTCGAGCTAGAGTCACCAAATTTGGTCTGAAGGTAGCATTTGACATTCCACAAGGATCTGCAGCAAAAATTTGGATGCCACGCCCAACCATACCGCCCCCAGCCCCCCTTTCCCCACTTTATACAAACTTCGAGCTAGAGTCACCAAATTTGGTATGAAGATAGCAATTGACATCCCACATGGATGGGCATCAAAATTTGAATACTGGTATCGAGTATACCGCAGTCGGTTGCGTCCGACTGCAACGTTTCCACTTGTTTAAAGTTGAGGTTAGGTTACCTTTTTGAATAAAGCAAGAGCACGGGCACCTACGGGCAGCTGAAATTAACACCACATAATCTTAAAATGTTAATAAATAATATACAAAAAGAATTATTGCGGCGCGATATGGCGGTCATAACTAAAACTCTAACGAAACACAGCAAAGACAAACACAGAACGTCCACAATAACGTACTTAACAAAATAACGATTTACACAACACACAGCGGGAAGTACATATATATTTTTTGTTGTAAAAATATTGTTAATACCTTTATTTATAATATTAATCCCATCCATCGCACAATAGCTTTGTTTTAAATGTTTATTTAACTTTTTTAGTGAGAGCTCTATTTGCAAGCTGTTCACGCTGCAATACCAAAATAATTTATGCTGTCTCTTTTGATGCTATTCTTGAAGAGGACAGTTAGAACAAAACAAAAGCAAGTATACAGTTTAATAGCTAGACCAATTATGAAAAAGTGTTGATGCATTTAAAGTCAAATTTTAACTTTGACTTTTTTATTTTTGGCCTATGGCAGGAACCACTGTGCAACGGCTCCAGCTCTACAACACCACCATATCGTCTACATCAACTATAAATATTTTAATTAACAATGAAGTTCATGTAAGTTCATGTTTAGGTTTCTACTACTCCACATTCAAAAACATAATAAAAATAAAAAATAATAAATAAGAAAAATAGTATCACTGAATTGATCAGCGTAAAGAATTTTGTATTTATTTCAATTTTGCACTTTTGAACATTTGTCTTGATAATTGAATAACCAATACAGAGACATATCAGTATAACTAACTCATGTGGAGAGACAATAGTTTGGGAAAAACGACAGAAAATGAAGACGAACTTAATAGTTCTTATAAAGAAAAAAATCTAACAATAAAGGATTTCACAAGAAGTAGTCAAAGCCATGGAGGAACAGATTTATGCAGCTTTGTTAGCACAGGCTGCAGACTTACAAAAGGGATTTGAGGAGAAATTAGATAAGGTAGTTGGACTTTTCCGCAGTGAAATAAATTCTCTAAAAACAGACTTGAAAAAGAAAGAAATAGTGGAATACCAAAGAGTACAACCGTGCCAGGAGTAGAATGCGATGAGCCCCTTGATTTGATTAAATCCCTGCCAGAGTTTTCTGGCAAAATGGACGAATATGTTGCCTGGCGAGAAGCAGCAATATTTGCCTATGAGGTTTTTGAACCTTATAACGGCAGTTCAAGGCACTTTCACGCACTTGGCATAATAAGAAATAAAATCAAAGGCGCAGCCAGCGCAACTTTATCATCTTTCAAAACGGTTTTGAATTTCAAAGCAATTATAGCCAGACTTGACTTTACTTATGCAGATAAGACGCCACTACGCGTCATTTTACAAAAACTAAGTACCCTTAGACAAGGTGAACTAAGCTTGTTGGAATATTATGACGAAGTTGAAAAAACCCTGACTCTTCTGTCAGCAGCTGTCCTAAATGAGCAATTCAGTAAAGACGGATTACATTCCTTTGTTGCCGGCCTTAAGAAATCTCTTAAGTCGGTCGTACTTTCCGCTCAGCCCGAAGATTTACCTTCTGCCCTGTCCTTAGCCCAAGAAGCTGAAGTTTGCAATGAATATTCACAATTTGCTGCAAGCTTTGCCAAAACTAATGAAGAAATAAATCAGAATCCCACAGGCCAACGCCAGCAACCACGTTACCAAACCAACGAAAACAATAATAATCAAGGAAAAAATCCACAAAATAAACCTCAGGGGGGTAATAATAAGCCCAGGTATACGAACCAGGCAAATATTCAGGGAAATTCGCAACCGAATTCCTCGAAGCAAAGGTGTCAGGGTAAGGACCAACAATCCCGAGCCCCTGAACCAATGGAAGTTGATCCTTCTACATTACGTTTTCGGCAACAAACTAACTTTAACAAAAAATTTAATTCAACTCAAAGCAGTCAGAATGTAAATTGATCAGCTCAAGAGCAAGGCATTGGCGATAATGATTATCAGCCTCAGGCCGACGAAATGCTGAAACATTCGAGGATGTCGTATCTAACGATTCGTACAATTTTTTAGGAATAAGTCCTTTCTCCCGTTCATCGAACAAAATGTCCGAGTTACGAAATGTTACACCAGTTGAGAAACCTTTCCAGGTTAAATCTATCCATGGTTAAATCTATCCGATAAAATTGTTCAACGAAACATCGTTTTCTTTATACTACCAACTTTAAAAGACTTTGATGGTATAGTGGGACTTAATTTTCTTATGCAAGTTAGTGCTCAACTTGATTTTAATAACGGTATCATTAAGTTTAAGGTCGGCACCAAGTCGCTCACTGCACCCAGATCAACGATTCAGACGTACCTTTACCTATAAACGAATCTTTTGACAAAATGATTAAAATAGATCAAATGCGTTTGCGGACCCAAAAGAGGCCCTACCTTATAATATCAACACTGTGGCTACCATCCCAACAGCGGATGTGCCAGTGTACTCAAAGTTATACCCATGCCCTATGGGTGTAGCTGATTTTGTCTATTCAGAGGTTAAACAATTTCTCGAAAACGGCATCATTCGACAATCGAGATCGCCTTATAATAATCCCATCTGGGTTGTTGATAAAAAAAAGGTGTTGATGAGCTCGATTACAAAAAAAAAAGAGAATGGTCATCGACTTCAGGAAACTGAATGAAAAAACGGTGGACGACAAATACCCACTTCCTAATATTTCAGTCATATTAGCAAACATGGGTGAGGCTCAGTATTTTACAACACTGTACCTTATATCAGGCTTTCACCAGATAGAACTGGCGGAAAGAGACAGGGAAAAAACCAAGTTTTCTGTAAACAATGGAAAATACGAGTTTTGTAGGCTCCCATTCGGTCTGAAAAACGCACCGAGCATACTTCAGAGGGCTATTGACGATGTCCTTCGAGATGAAATAGGAAAAACTCGTCATTTTTTCTAAAAATAAAGAGGATCATGTTTAACACATCAATTGGGTTTTAAAAAGCCTCGAAGATGCTAACATGAGAGTGTCTCAGGAAAAGTTCAAGTTCTTCAAAAGAGCGTGGAATATCTGGGATTCAACGTGTCCAGAGGTGGAATTCAAGCTACACCAGAAAAAGTTCAAGCTTTCAAAACTTTTAAAACCCAAAAACACTGTTTGCCCTTAGATCATTCTTAGGATTAGCCAACTATTACAGGTGTTTCATCAAGGGATTCGCTGATATCGCCAGACCCCTAACGGACGTCTTAAAAGGCGACAATGGAAAAATAAGTGCCAATCAGTCGAGAAAAGTGGTTATAGAGCTAACACAGGAACAAATCGAAGCGTTCTGTAAATTGCGGGATATACTAACCTCTGAAGGTGTCATTTTGAGATATCCGGACTTTAAAAAACCATTTGATTTGACAACAGATGCTTCGGGATATGGCATTGGAGCAGTGTTATCCCAAGAAGGTCGTCCCATAACTCTCATTTCACGAGCACTTCGTGACAACGAGCAAAATCTTGTGACAAATGAGCGAGAACTTCTATGGGCCTTAAAAAATCTTCGGAACTATTTGTATGGTTTACGAAACCTCAATATTTTCACAGACCATCAACCACTGACATATGCAGTGTCAGATAAAAACCCCAATGCAAAGATAAAACGCTGGAAAGCTTTTATTGACGAACATAATGCCAATATCATCTACAAACCTGGAAAAGAAAATAATGTAGCCGATGCATTATCACGTCAAAACGTGAATGCCCTGGACTCTGATTCACAATGTTCAGACATTGCTACAGTTCACAGCGAAGAATCCCTGACTTACACAATTGAAACAACTTATAAGCCAGTAAATTGTTTTAGGAATCAAATAATAATCGAAGAAACTAACTCACCTTCTGTTAGAACATTCATACTCTTTCAGAACAAAACAAGACATATTATTGGGGTCTCAGATCGGAACAATCTTATGCAAATACTACGGGATGTAGTTAACGCAGGAGTCGTCAATGGTATCCATTGCGAACTACCGATCCTTGCCTTTATTCAACACAACTTGATCGAACTCTTTCCATCAAAAACATTTAGATACTCTAAATATGTCGTTACAGACATCCCTGACAAAACAGAACAACGAGAAATAGTAACAACTGAGCACAACAGAGCGCATCGCGCGGCGCAAGAAAATGTAAAACAAATAATGCGTGACTATTTCTTCCCTAACATGTCCAAATTAGCAAAAGAGGTTGTCGCAAACTGTAGAGTTTGCTCTATGGCTAAGTATGACCGACACCCAACGAAACAGATGTTAGGAGAAACACCAATTCCCACCTATGTAGGAGAACGCCTGCACATCGATGTATTTTCTACCGATCAGAAGTACTTCTTAACGTGTGTCGACAAATTTTCAAAATTTGCTGTGACACAGCCAATTTATTCAAGAGCGATTGTGGACATAAAAAATCCAATCTTGCAGCTCATAAATATTTTTCTTAAAATAAACACCATTTATTGCGATAACGAAAAGTCCCTGAATTCCGAGACGGTCAAATCTATCCTGTCAAAATTTCGTATTCAAATAGCAAATACGCCGCCCTCTCATAGTGTTTCAATCGGTCAAGTTGAACGGTTTCACAACACTTTAACAGAAATTGCGCGCTGTATGAAACTTGACAAACACATAAGCTACTCTGTTGACCTGATTCTGCTTTCAACGATTGAATACAATAAAACCATGCATTCAGTGACTGCGATGAAGCCAGTCGATGTAATTTGGTTGAACAGCATAGAAACAGGAATACAGATGAGGAATAGATTTTAAAAGGCACACTTTATAAAAATTACACAGGTAAATAGAAACCGAGAAAATGAAGAATATTTGGTAGCAGATAAAGTTTGGATAAAGTCGAAAAAAACGCTTAGGTAATAAGCTGACCCCACTATGCGTAGAAGGCATAATAGAAGCAGACTTAGGATCAACAGTCTTAATAAAGGGGAGGGTGGTCCATAAAGACAATATTAGAAAATAAGAAAATAACAATTAATATAAAAAATATCATTCTCTTACCTTAGAATAACATCAATATTGGTAATACTTTTAATGACGACTTTTACGACCGCAACTGTTAAGCTGACTAACTACACACTTTCGGACTACATACCAGTAACAGAAGGCGACGTTACCATTTGGGACGAGTACGGCTACCTCGGACCCACAACGAACGTGACATCGTATGAGACGTACGTGGACGAAACCAGACGGAGCTTAGAATTATTTAAGCAAGACCACATATGTAACATGCTACTCACTGACCTCGGACATATCGAGACGCTAATAGCAACGCTTAAGGTTAACCACAGAAACCCTCGTAGCATAAACCTCTTAGGGACTGCCCTAAAGGTTATAGCAGGGACTCCTGATTTTGACGACTGGGAACAAATTAAGTTCAGGCAAACACAAATAGCAGACTCACAAAACTTACAGATCGAATTAAACAATAAATTTCAGACTAGACTCAACGAACTTACAGAAATCATTAATCCAATTAACAAGATTGAAGGAATTGACATATATCATTTGTATGAAACAATCTTAGCAAAAAATAGAATGATTATATCAGATTTACAAAATTTAATTCTTACCGTAACCCTTTCAAAAATAAACCTGAACAACCCATTAATGTTAGACAACATCGATGTCAAGGAGATGAGATGACACTTAAGTAGTATTAAGCTAGTATTAAGGCTTTCCACAGTAATGATATTTTGTAATTTTTCATTAAATATCCTATACCTTAGTTAGTATGTAAAAAAATAAATCTATTCCCTGTTCAACAATCTGGTAAAATTCTGGACTTCGAGAAGACTAACATCGTAGCGGATTGCGGCACCGTTATACTTCCTGTTGGTGAATGTAACACATCAATAGGCACCACGTTCTGCAGGAACTTAAAATCTTCCTGCTGTGCGCAACAACTGATAGCTGGAACTCTTGCACAATGCAGTACCCGACCCTGACATCTGGATAAATTAATGGTAATAGATGATGGCGCAATTATCATCGACGAGGCAACTGTAAACATCTCAGGTTAATCGGGCCCATCATCATCTATCTCGGAAACCTACCTGGTGAATTTCGATGACGACATCATAATCAACGAAACTCGGTACGTCAACAATTATGGTCTCTTTAGGAAAAAGCTAGTAGTCTCAGCTGTCACTTAAATCAAAGTGACTATGCACCGGGAACACCTAAGCCTACCCTTCCTCCACGAAATGAGCCTAGTGAATCTACAACATATTGGTCAACTAAAATCCACGTTGACATACGGGCCCATATGGAGCTGCGCAATCACAATGGAAGTCGTCTTTGGTTTATTGATGCTAGCGTATAAGATCCAGCAACGCATCAAACAACGAGAGCGAACCACAATCATAAAAATCTACAAGCAGGTTCTGTAAAGACCGAGGACGCTCTTAACATGGCAGAGGGAGGAGCTAACACCACTTAGGCTGACATAGGCCAACCGGATACGCGTGCAACAGAGTTGCGCCACTCAGCGATTGGGATAGCCGTATGAGTTCAACATACGCGAAAAAGTTGCGTCAACAAATGCAATATGATCCGTACGCAAAGTGGCCACTGGAATGTGTCACGAGGCGCACAATCAGCATTCTGCCGCATCGCTGCCTGCAAGAGTCCGTAGCTTAAGTTGTGCTTTAGCTTGTACTCAAAAATCAGTTTTAGAAGAACCCTCAACCGATCACAACTGATCTGGTCGTAAATAAAGAATAAATAAATAATCTTTTTTTTTGCTATAATTTATATACTTTGTGGGGTCGCAGATGCTCCCTTCTGCCTGTTACATAGTTATGCACAAAACCATTATACACTCTTTACCCATTTTATGGGTTAAGGGTATGAAAAGCTTTTTATAGTCAGATCATATATCACAGAATGGTTAATGAAATAAATAGTTGCTCCAACAACGATCAAGGTTAAGGCATAGCTTTTATAGAGTCGTCATGACCCAAAATCTACTGCCAGTTGGGATATGAAATCGTGGCGACACCTCTCTCAGAGAACGCTGTTGTAGACTTTTTTCTCTGCCAGCGCATTTAATGCTCGATTTTCAAGTCACTCTGCTTGCCGACTGTAATACGTTTTGTTCCCTCATAGCACAGCCACAACCAACGCAATGATGCATATAAAGGCAAAACATACCAATGTTACAACGATAGTAAAAAAGAAAACAACGCAATAATGCAAACACCCTTTTTTGACAAAAATATACATAACTGTAACACCATGGTGTCATCAAAACACCATGGTGTTTTACTTGTGTTTTGCATACCTAACCTTTTTTGCATGGGTGCCTGTTTTTACTTGTTGCCTGCTGCTACATTCTGTATGAGTGCAGGTACATAGGCACGCGTCATCGGGAAAAAACTCGGGTGTCCGGGTAAAGAGTGGAAAAAAACAATGGGTGAAAGAGTGCGCGATGTACAGGCCACTCGCAAAACCCGCTATTTTTTGTGTGTGTGCGCATAGTTACTTTGTTTTGAGGGTGAAGTGTGCCACCGCCACTCATAATTTTATGGGTGTACGTAAGGTGCCGAAAAGTGACACCCTTGCAGTTCACTGACAGCCAGCCAGCCATATTGTGTGTATGCGCCAGTAACCAGCGATACTGTAGCTCACAGACCCTTGTTTTTTGGTCTGATCGCCTGTTATCGGATGATTATGAGCGTGTGTATTTTTCATATGATCATATGGTATGCCTCCTTCCTTTTCGTTTTTTTGATCTACCTGCAAAACAGCAATACGCAAATGTGTATTCATATCAACATGCATAAATTTTTATATGAATGTGCGTTTTCATATGTTTGCAGTTTTAGTGGACCTGGACTTTGAAACGGTTTTTGATGTTTTGTTTGGGCTGGGTACCATAATCAATTTTGCGAAGTTGCCTTAGCTTCATAGCACTTTTTCCACATACATATACATATATATTTCCATATGTTTGCAGTTTTATTTTTTTAAAGAAAAATCTCAAAATGTTCTAAAATATCGTCTAACGATTCGGCGTCTTCGGTCGGGTATAAATCTTTTTTGCTTAATGCAGCTAACCAGCTCAGTGGAATCCGTATCTAAAATCTTCTATTTATATTTAAAAAATGTCGCAAGTGTATTTGTTATGATCCGTTATTATCTTCCCAACACTGTATCGGTAGCCAGTTATCAAATCGGCTATCCAGGGATGGATATGACCTCGATACAGCATAAGCCGGGTTAACAAAAATTTATATTTTTACGAAAAATCTTACAACAAACGGACTAGCAGCAATTATGTACGAAATCGGACAATTTACGGATATACTGGATAAACAGGTGCAAACGTCTACCCCCAATGCGTGCCCTCCCTGCCTATGAATTGGCCTATATACTATGTTTTCGTGCCAACTCCCTAAACATAACACAACAATAGGAATACCTTCTTACCGCGACATCAACACATCATCATCCCAATATTTTTTTTTAAATGTTGTCAAGTAGACCATAAATGGCTCTTCCTTTACATAGCGACTTTTTTAAGTATCTATATATATAAAACCAAGTCGGGTTTGTTACAACACTTATAACTCTAGATTTGCTGGACCAATTTTCATGGTTTTTGATATGTTGGATTTGTGTCCGCCCCGAACAGCAGAATACATCTTAAAAATACTGAAAAATTGACGAATACCTGAAAAATGCGTTATTTTCCCTAAAAGTACTTTAGTTTCGGAGCTGTCAAATTTTTTTGTCAAAATCTGTAAGTAATGATTGACATCTATCCATGCGTTCATAGAACTATTTAAAATGGATGAATAAACTATTATGTGTTACTAATTAATTATACTAATTAATTTCAATAAATGCTCATTTGTTTATTACATGTCAAACATTTTTTGTCCAATCCTGTCATATACTGTAACAACTATTTATGTGTGCGTTCAGAAATTTATTTTGTGCAAAATATCTCGAAAGTTCAGGTAGGTACTGTTATATTTGTTTGTTTTAGACATTAATTTGTGTATATTATTGATTAATTTAAAGATTTATTCTACAGGTTAACAAAAGTTTAAATGTCTTTCATAGGTTGTCTATGATTTTTCTTGATAAGCTATTGTCTATGTCTCGATTGTTTTATGTGGTTTTGTGCGAGTGGATATTCAGTATTACTATAAATAAAAATGCCGCGTCCTAGAAGATCTAATCTTTCCCAGCGGAGCCGTAACGCAATTAGGCAACGGAATATCGCGAGTCAATTATATGACGAACAACGAGAAATCGCCCGAGAAGAGCGCCGCGTCAGTATGGAGCAAAGAAGGGCCTTAATTCTTGCTTCTCAAACACAAGAGCAAAGAGAGGCAGCCCGTTAAACGGCTAGATTAGAAACGAGAAATCGTCGAGCTTATCGTACAGATAAACAGAGGAATAATCTTCGAAGTGCAAGAAGAAATGGTTCAAGTATTGATTTGAATCGAGCAGCGTTTTGATATTATTACACCATCGACTACAGCTTGCATCGTTTAGTTTGCATTGGTCCAATGGGCGTTGTTTGCCAGCATTGTGGCGCATTGAAGTTTGCTGGTGAAACGCCCGGTTTGTGCTGCCTTAGTGCTAAAGTGACATTGCCATTAGTGGTCCCGCCACCAGAGCCATTGCGTTCCCTGCTTTATGGCGAAACACTAGAATCACGACATTTTCTAGCGAACACTCAAAAATGCAATGCCTGTTTCCAAATGACTTCATTGTATGGGCATTTCCAAAAAAGGTCCACCGCCACGAAAAATTAAAAGTTGATAAGCAAATGTTTTTTCTTTTATATTAATAAATAAATAGGTGAATTGAGAAAATATAATCAGTTTACAGCATATTTATGTTTTTGCTGTGAAATATTTGCTCAGAAAGTCAAATAGATACTTTTTTTCATATATGCCTACTTTCAGTTGCTAAAACCGCATATTCAAAAAATATAATATTTCCTAGTGAGTGAGTGTATCATTGCTTTTTATACTCGTTTCCATACCGCCCCCAGCACCCCTTTCCCCATTTTATACAAACTTCGACCTAGAGTCACCAAATTTGGTATGAAGATAGCAATTGACATCCCACATGGATCGGCAGCAAAAATTTGAATGCCACGCCCACCCATACCGCCCCCAAGCCTCATAGCCCCCCTTTCACCACCTTTTACATGCTTCGAGCTAGAGTCACCAAATTTGGTCTGAAGGTAGCATTTGACATTCCACAAGGATCTGCAGCAAAAATTTGGATGCCACGCCCAACCATACCGCCCCCAGCCCCCCTTTCCCCACTTTATACAAACTTCGAGCTGGAGTCACCAAATTTGGTATGAAGATAGCAATTGACATCCCACATGGATGGGCATCAAAATTTTGAATACTGGTATCGAGTATACCGCAGTCGGTTGCGTCCGACTGCAACGTTTCCACTTGTTTAAAGTTGAGGTTAGGTTACCTTTTTGAATAAAGCAAGAGCACGGGCACCTACGGGCAGCTGAAATTAACACCACATAATCTTAAAATGTTAATAAATAATATACAAAAAGAATTATTGCGGCGCGATATGGCGGTCATAACTAAAACTCTAACGAAACACAGCAAAGACAAACACAGAACGTCCACAATAACGTACTTAACAAAATAACGATTTACACAACACACAGCGGGAAGTACATATATATTTTTTGTTGTAAAAATATTGTTAATACCTTTATTTATAATATTAATCCCATCCATCGCACAATAGCTTTGTTTTAAATGTTTATTTAACTTTTTAGTGAGAGCTCTATTTGCAAGCTGTTCACGCTGCAATACCAAAATAATTTTATGCTGTCTCTTTTGATGCTATTCTTGAAGAGGACAGTTAGAACAAAACAAAAGCAAGTATACAGTTTAATAGCTAGACCAATTATGAAAAAGTGTTGATGCATTTAAAGTCAAAATTTTAACTTTGACTTTTTTATTTTGGCCTATGGCAGGAACCACTGTGCAACGGCTCCAGCTCTACAACACCACCATATCGTCTACATCAACTATAAATATTTTAATTAACAATGAAGTTCATGTAAGTTCATGTTTAGGTTTCTACTACTCCACATTCAAAAACATAATAAAAATAAAATAATAATAAATAAGAAAAATAGTATCACTGAATTGATCAGCGTAAAGAATTTTGTATTTATTTCAATTTTGCACTTTTGAACATTTGTCTTGATAACTGAATAACCAATACAGAGACATATCAGTATAACTAACTCATGTGGAGAGACAATAGTTTGGGAAAAAACGACAGAAAATGAAGACGAACTTAATAGTTCTTATAAAGAAAAAAAATCTAACAATAAAAGGATTTCACAAGAAGTAGTCAAAGCCATGGAGGAACAGATTTATGCAGCTTTGTTAGCACAGGCTGCAGACTTACAAAAGGGATTTGAGGAGAAATTAGATAAGGTAGTTGGACTTTTCCGCAGTGAAATAAATTCTCTAAAAACAGACTTGAAAAAGAAAGAAATAGTGGAATACCAAAGAGTACAAACCGTGCCAGGAGTAGAATGCGATGAGCCCCTTGATTTGATTAAATCCCTGCCAGAGTTTTCTGGCAAAATGGACGAATATGTTGCCTGGCGAGAAGCAGCAATATTTGCCTATGAGGTTTTTGAACCTTATAACGGCAGTTCAAGGCACTTTCACGCACTTGGCATAATAAGAAATAAAATCAAAGGCGCAGCCAGCGCAACTTTATCATCTTTCAAAACGGTTTTGAATTTCAAAGCAATTATAGCCAGACTTGACTTTACTTATGCAGATAAGACGCCACTACGCGTCATTTTACAAAAAGTAAGTACCCTTAGACAAGGTGAACTAAGCTTGTTGGAATATTATGACGAAGTTGAAAAAACCCTGACTCTTCTGTCAGCAGCTGTCCTAAATGAGCAATTCAGTAAAGACGGATTACATTCCTTTGTTGCCGGCCTTAAGAAATCTCTTAAGTCGGTCGTACTTTCCGCTCAGCCCGAAGATTTACCTTCTGCCCTGTCCTTAGCCCAAGAAGCTGAAGTTTGCAATGAATATTCACAATTTGCTGCAAGCTTTGCCAAAACTAATGAAGAAATAAATCAGGATCCCACAGGCCAACGCCAGCAACCACGTTACCAAACCAACGAAAACAATAATAATCAAGGAAAAAATCCACAAAATAAACCTCAGGGGGTAATAATAAGCCCAGGTATACGAACCAGGCAAATATTCAGGGAAATTCGCAACCGAATTCCTCGAAACAAAGGTGTCAGGGTAAGGACCAACAATCCCGAGCCCCTGAACCAATGGAAGTTGATCCTTCTACATTACGTTTTCGGCAACAAACTAACTTTAACAAAAAATTTAATTCAACTCAAAGCAGTCAGAATGTAAATTGATCAGCTCAAGAGCAAGGCATTGGCGATAATGATTATCAGCCTCAGGCCGACGAAAATGCTGAAACATTCGAGGATGTCGTATCTAACGATTCGTACAATTTTTTAGGAATAAGTCCTTTCTCCCGTTCATCGAACAAAATGTAGGAGGAGGATTAGTTCGTAAACTTCTAATTGATACCGGAGCATCAAAAAATTATATCAGACCCTTGTCCGAGTTACGAAATGTTACACCAGTTGAGAAACCTTTCCAGGTTAAATCTATCCATGGTTAAATCTATCCGATAAAATTGTTCAACGAAACATCGTTTTTCTTTATACTACCAACTTTAAAAGACTTTGATGGTATAGTGGGACTTAATTTTCTTATGCAAGTTAGTGCTCAACTTGATTTTAATAACGGTATCATTAAGTTTAAGGTCGGCACCAAGTCGCTCACTGCACCCAGATCAACGATTCAGACGTACCTTTACCTATAAACGAATCTTTTGACAAAATGATTAAAAATAGATCAAATGCGTTTGCGGACCCAAAAGAGGCCCTACCTTATAATATCAACACTGTGGCTACCATCCCAACAGCGGATGTGCCAGTGTACTCAAAGATATACCCATGCCCTATGGGTGTAGCTGATTTTGTCTATTCAGAAGTTAAACAATTTCTCGAAAACGGCATCATTCGACAATCAAGATCGCCTTATAATAATCCCATCTGGGTTGTTGATAAAAAAAAAGGTGTTGATGAGCTCGATTACAAAAAAAAAAGAGAATGGTCATCGACTTCAGGAAACTGAATGAAAAAACGGTGGTCGACAAATACCCACTTCCTAATATTTCAGTCATATTAGCAAACATGGGTGAGGCTCAGTATTTTACAACACTGTACCTTATATCAGGCTTTCACCAGATAGAACTGGCGGAAAGAGACAGGGAAAAAACCGCGTTTTCTGTAAACAATGGAAAATACGAGTTTTGTAGGCTCCCATTCGGTCTGAAAAACGCACCGAGCGTACTTCAGAGGGCTATTGACGATGTCCTTCGAGATGAAATAGGAAAAACTCGTCATTTTTTCTAAAAATAAAGAGGATCATGTTTAACACATCAATTGGGTTTTAAAAAGCCTCGAAGATGCTTACATGAGAGTGTCTCAGGAAAAGTTCAAGTTCTTCAAAAGAGCGTGGAATATCTGGGATTCAACGTGTCCAGAGGTGGAATTCAAGCTACACCAGAAAAAGTTCAAGCTTTCAAAAACTTTTAAAACCCAAAAACACTGTTTGCCCTTAGATCATTCTTAGGATTAGCCAACTATTACAGGTGTTTCATCAAGGGATTCGCTGATATCGCCAGACCCCTAACGGACGTCTTAAAAGGCGACAATGGAAAAATAAGTGCCAATCAGTCGAGAAAAGTGGTTATAGAGCTAACACAGGAACAAATCGAAGCGTTCTGTAAATTGCGGGATATACTAACCTCTGAAGGTGTCATTTTGAGATATCCGGACTTTAAAAAACCATTTGATTTGACAACAGATGCTTCGGGATATGGCATTGGAGCAGTGTTATCCCAAGAAGGTCGTCCCATAACTCTCATTTCACGAGCACTTCGTGACAACGAGCAAAATCTTGTGACAAATGAGCGAGAACTTCTATGGGCCTTAAAAAATCTTCGGAACTATTTGTATGGCTTACGAAACCTCAATATTTTCACAGACCATCAACCCCTGACATATGCAGTGTCAGATAAAAACCCCAATGCAAAGATAAAACGCTGGAAAGCTTTTATTGACGAACATAATGCCAATATCATCTACAAACCTGGCAAAGAAAATAATGTAGCCGATGCATTATCACGTCAAAACGTGAATGCCCTGGACTCTGATTCACAATGTTCAGACATTGCTACAGTTCACAGCGAAGAATCCCTGACTTACACAATTGAAACAACTGATAAGCCAGTAAATTGTTTTAGGAATCAAATAATAATCGAAGAAAATAACTCACCTTCTGTTAGAACATTCATACTCTTTCAGAACAAAACAAGACATATTATTGGGGTCTCAGATCGGAACAATCTTATGCAAAGGAGTCGTCAATGGTATCCATTGCGAACTACCGATCCTTGCCTTTATTCAACACAACTTGATCGAACTCTTTCCATAAAAAACATTTAGATACTCTAAATATGTCGTTACAGACATCCCTGACAAAACAGAACAACGAGAAATAGTAACAACTGAGCACAACAGAGCGCATCGCGCGGCGCAAGAAAATGTAAAACAAATAATGCGTGACTATTTCTTCCCTAACATGTCCAAATTAGCAAAAGAGGTTGTCGCAAACTGTAGAGTTTGCTCTATGGCTAAGTATGACCGACACCCAACGAAACAGATGTTAGGAGAAACACCAATTCCCACCTATGTAGGAGAACGCCTGCACATCGATGTATTTTCTACCGATCAGAAGTACTTCTTAACGTGTGTCGACAAATTTTCAAAATTTGCTGTGACACAGCCAATTTATTCAAGAGCGATTGTGGACATAAAAAATCCAATCTTGCAGCTCATAAATATTTTTCTTAAAATAAACACCATTTATTGCGATAACGAAAAGTCCCTGAATTCCGAGACGGTCAAATCTATCCTGTCAAAATTTCGTATTCAAATAGCAAATACGCCGCCCTCTCATAGTGTTTCAATCGGTCAAGTTGAACGGTTTCACAACACTTTAACAGAAATTGCGCGCTGTATGAAACTTGACAAACACATAAGCTACTCTGTTGACCTGATTCTGCTTTCAACGATTGAATACAATAAAACCATGCATTCAGTGACTGCGATGAAGCCAGTCGATGTTATTTGGTTGAACAGCATAGAAACAGGAATACAGATGAGGAATAGATTTTAAAAGGCACACTTTAAAAAAATTACACAGGTAAATAGAAACCGAGAAAATAAAGAATATTTGGTAGCAGATAAAGTTTGGATAAAGTCGAAAAAAACGCTTAGGTAATAAGCTGACCCCACTATGCGTAGAAGGCATAATAGAAGCAGACTTAGGATCAACAGTCTTAATAAAGGGGAGGGTGGTCCATAAAGACAATATTAGAAAATAAGAAAATAACAATTAATATAAAAAATATCATTCTCTTACCTTAGAATAACATCAATATTGGTAATACTTTTAATGACGACTTTTACGACCGCAACTGTTAAGCTGACTAACTACACACTTTCGGACTACATACCAGTAACAGAAGGCGACGTTACCATTTGGGACGAGTACGGCTACCTCGGACCCACAACGAACGTGACATCGTATGAGACGTACGTGGACGAAACCAGACGGAGCTTAGAATTGTTTAAGCAAGAATGATTATATCAGATTTACAAAATTTAATTCTTACCGTAACCCTTTCAAAAATAAACCTGAACAACCCAGTAATGTTAGACAACATCGATGTCAAGGAGATGAGATGACACTTAAGTAGTATTAAGCTAGTATTAAGGCTTTCCACAGTAATGATATTTTGTAATTTTTCATTAAATATCCTATACCTTAGTTAGTATGTAAAAAAATAAATCTATTCCCTGTTCAACAATCTGGTAAAATTCTGGCCTTCGAGAAGACTAACATCGTAGCGGATTGCGGCACCGTTATGCTTCCTGTTGGTGAATGTAACACATCAATAGGCACCACGTTCTGCAGGAACTTAAAATCTTCCTGCTGTGCGCAACAACTGATAGCTGGAACTCTTGCACAATGCAGTACCCGACCCTGACATCTGGATAAATTAATGGTAATAGATGATGGCGCAATTATCATCGACGAGGCAACTGTAAACATCTCAGGTTAATCGGGCCCATCATCATCTATCTCGGAAACCTACCTGGTGAATTTCGATGACGACATCATAATCAACGAAACTCGGTACGTCAACAATTATGGTCTCTTTAGGAAAAAGCTAGTAGTCTCAGCTGTCACTTTAATCAAAGTGACTATGCACCGGGAACACCTAAGCCTACCCTTCCTCCACGAAATGAGCCTAGTGAATCTACAACATATTGGTCAACTAAAATCCACGTTGACATACGGGCCCATATGGAGCTGCGCAATCACAATGGAAGTCGTCTTTGGTTTATTGATGCTAGCGTATAAGATCCAGCAACGCATCAAACAACGAGAGCGAACCACAATCATAAAAAATCTACAAGCAGGTTCTGTAAAGACCGAGGACGCTCTTAACATGGCAGAGGGAGGAGCTAACACCACTTAGGCTGACATAGGCCAACCGGATACGCGTGCAACAGAGTTGCGCCACTCAGCGATTGGGAAAGCCGTATGAGTTCAACATACGCGAAAAAGTTGCGTCAACAAATGCAATATGATCCGTACGCAAAGTGGCCACTGGAATGTGTCACGAGGCGCACAATCAGCATTCTGCCGCATCGCTGCCTGCAAGAGTCCGTAGCTTAAGTTGTGCTTTAGCTTGTACTCAAAAATCAGTTTTAGAAGAACCCTCAACCGATCACAACTGATCTGGTCGTAAATAAAGAATAAATAAATAATCTTTTTTTTTGCTATAATTTATATACTTTGTGGGGTCGCAGATGCTCCCTTCTGCCTGTTACATAGTTATGCACAAAACCATTATACACTCTTTACCCATTTTATGGGTTAAGGGTATGAAAAGCTTTTTATAGTCAGATCATATATCACAGAATGGTTAATGAAATAAATAGTTGCTCCAACAACGATCAAGGTTAAGGCATAGCTTTTATAGAGTCGTCATGACCCAAAATCTACTGCCAGTTGGAATATAAAATAGTGGCGACACCTCTCTCAGAGAACGCTGTTGTAGACTTTTTTCTCTGCCAGCGCATTTAATGCTCGATTTTCAAGTCACTCTGCTTGCCGACTGTAATACGCTTTTGTTCCCTCATAGCACAGCCACAACCAACGCAATGATGCATATAAAGGCAAAACATACCAATGTTACAACGATAGTAAAAAAGAAAACAACGCAATAATGCAAACACCCTTTTTTGACAAAAATATACATAACTGTAACACCATGGTGTCATCAAAACACCATGGTGTTTTACTTGTGTTTTGCATACCTAACCTTTTTTGCATGGGTGCCTGTTTTTACTTGTTGCCTGCTGCTACATTCTGTATGAGTGCAGGTACATAGGCACGCGTCATCGGGAAAAAACCCGGGTGTCCGGGTAAAGAGTGGAAAAAAACAATTGGTGAAAGAGTGCGCGATGTACAGGCCACTCGCAAAACCCGCTATTTTTTGTGTGTGTGCGCATAGTTACTTTGTTTTGAGGGTGAAGTGTGCCACCGCCACTCATAATTTTATGGGTGTACGTAAGGTGCCGAAAAGTGACACCCTTGCAGTTCACTGACAGCCAGCCAGCCATATTGTGTGTATGCGCCAGTAACCAGCGATACTGTAGCTCACAGACCCTTGCTTTTTGGTCTGATCGCCTGTTATCGGATGATTATGAGCGTGTGTATTTTTCATATGATCATATGGTATGCCTCCTTCCTTTTCGTTTTTTTGATCTACCTGCAAAACAGCAATACGCAAATGTGTATTCATATCAACATGCATAAATTTTTATATGAATGTGCGTTTTCATATGTTTGCAGTTTTAGTGGACCTGGACTTTGAAACGGTTTTTGATGTTTTGTTTGGGCTGGGTACCATAATCAATTTTGCGAAGTTGCCTTAGCTTCATAGCACTTTTTCCACATACATATACATATATATTTCCATATGTTTGCAGTTTTCTTTTTTTAAAGAAAAATCTCAAAATGTTCTAAAATATCGTCTAACGATTCGGCGTCTTCGGTCGGGTATAAATCTTTTTTGCTTAATGCAGCTAACCAGCTCAGTGGAATCCGTATCTAAAATCTTCTATTTATATTTAAAAAATGTCGCAAGTGTATTTGTTATGATCCGTTATTATCTTCCCAACACTGTATCGGTAGCCAGTTATCAAATCGGCTATCCAGGGATGGATATGACCTCGATACAGCATAAGCCGGGTTAACAAAAATTTATATTTTTACGAAAAATCTTACAACAAACGGACTAGCAGCAATTATGTACGAAATCGGACAATTTACGGATATACTGGATAAACAGGTGCAAACGTCTACCCCCAATGCGTGCCCTCCCTGCCTATGAATTGGCCTATATACTATGTTTTCGTGCCAACTCCCTAAACATAACACAAGAATAGGAATACCTTCTTACCGCGACATCAACACATCATCATCCCAATATTTTTTTTTAAATGTTGTCAAGTAGACCATAAATGGCTCTTCCTTTACATAGCGACTTTTTTAAGTATCTATATATATAAAACCAAGTCGGGTTTGTTACAACACTTATAACTCTAGATTTGCTGGACCAATTTTCATGGTTTTTGATATGTTGGATTTGTGTCCGCCCCGAACAGCAGAATACATCTTAAAAATACTGAAAAATTGACGAATACCTGAAAAATGCGTTATTTTCCCTAAAAGTACTTTAGTTTCGGAGCTGTCAAATTTTTTTGTCAAAATCTGTAAGTAATGATTGACATCTATCCATGCGTTCATAGAACTATTTAAAATGGATGAATAAACTATTATGTGTTACTAATTAATTATACTAATTAATTTCAATAAATGCTCATTTGTTTATTACATGTCAAACATTTTTTGTCCAATCCTGTCATATACTGTAACAACTATTTATGTGTGCGTTCAGAAATTTATTTTGTGCAAAATATCTCGAAAGTTCAGGTAGGTACTGTTATATTTGTTTGTTTTAGACATTAATTTGTGTATATTATTGATTAATTTAAAGATTTATTCTACAGGTTAACAAAAGTTTAAATGTCTTTTCATAGGTTGTCTATGATTTTTCTTGATAAGCTATTGTCTATGTCTCGATTGTTTTATGTGGTTTTGTGCGAGTGGATATTCAGTATTACTATAAATAAAAATGCCGCGTCCTAGAAGATCTAATCTTTCCCAGCGGAGCCGTAACGCAATTAGGCAACGGAATATCGCGAGTCAATTATATGACGAACAACGAGAAATCGCCCGAGAAGAGCGCCGCGTCAGTATGGAGCAAAGAAGGGCCTTAATTCTTGCTTCTCAAACACAAGAGCAAAGAGAGGCAGCCCGTTAAACGGCTAGATTAGAAACGAGAAATCGTCGAGCTTATCGTACAGATAAACAGAGGAATAATCTTCGAAGTGCAAGAAGAAATGGTTCAAGTATTGATTTGAATCGAGCAGCGTTTTGATATTATTACACCATCGACTACAGCTTGCATCGTTTAGTTTGCATTGGTCCAATGGGCGTTGTGGCGCATTGAAGTTTGCTGGTGAAACGCCCGGTTTGTGCTGCCTTAGTGCTAAAGTGACATTGCCATTAGTGGTCCCGCCACCAGAGCCATTGCGTTCCCTGCTTTATGGCGAAACACTAGAGTCACGACATTTTCTAGCGAACACTCAAAAATGCAATGCCTGTTTCCAAATGACTTCATTGTATGGGCATTTCCAAAAAAGGTCCACCGCCACGAAAAATTAAAAGTTGATAAGCAAATGTTTTTTCTTTTATATTGATAAATAAATAGGTGAATTGAGAAAATATAATCAGTTTACAGCATATTTATGTTTTTGCTGTGAAATATTTGCTCAGAAAGTCAAATAGATACTTTTTTTCATATATGCCTACTTTCAGTTGCTAAAACAGCATATTCAAAAAATATAATATTTCCTAGTGAGTGAGTGTATCATTGCTTTTTATTTCCAAAGTTTGGATGCCACGCCTACCGATACTGCCCTAGCCGCCCCCATCCACCCCAACGCTTCGTCAAAAACGGGAATGCGTGTATCTTCCAGAGTTGTGGAGATAGAGCCTCCAAATTTGGTAGGAAGATACCTGGTAACGACCCCCAAAAATCTGCATCAAAGTTTTGGAACCACGCCCACCCATTCCGCCCCCAGCCTCCCCGCAGTTTAAAGTAAAAAAGCCTATAACTCCCACAGTTTTTGAGCTAGAGCCACCAAATTTGGTGCCAATATAGGTGATGATGACCCCCCAAAAACTGAATCAAAAGTTTGGATGCCACGCCTAACAATACTACCCTACCCGCCCCAATCCGCCCAACGCTTAGTCAAAAACGAGAATGCGTGCATTTTCTAGAGCTGTGGAGCTAGAGCCCCCAAATATGGTAGGAAGATAGCTGGCAACGACCCCCAAAGAACTGCATCAAAGTTTTGGAACCACACTCAGCCATTCCACCCCAAGCCCCCCGCATTTTGAAATCAGAAAATCCTATATCTCCCACAGTGTTTGAGCTATAGCCACCAAATTTGGTGACAAGATAGGTGATGATGATCTCTATAAGACTGCAAAAAAACTTTGGATGGCACGCCCACAAATACTGCACCATCTGCCCCAACGCTTCGTCAAAAACGAGACTGCGTGCTTCTTCCAGAGTTGTGGAGCAAGAGCCACCAAATTTGGTAGGAAGATAGCTGGTAGCGATCCCCAAAGCACTGCATCAAAGTTTTGGAGCCATGCCCACCCATTTAGCCCTTTTTCCCAACCCTTTACAAACTTTGAGCTAGAGTCACCAAATTTGGTATGAAGATAGCAATTGACATTCCACATGGATCTGCATCAAAAATTTGGATGCCACGCCCACCCATACCACGCCCAGCCCCTCTTTCCCCACCTTTTACAAAATTTGAGCTAGAGTCATCAAATTTTGAACGAAGATAGCTGGTGGCATCCCCATCTGCATCGGATAATCTTTAAGGCAGCGTACACCCCTGCCGCATCCGTACCTCTATGCAATTGGGTCTCTTTTTACCGTAAATTATTTATATTTAATACATTGTTTATGTATTTAATTATATTTTGATTGATGAGTACATTAAAATGTCTCTTATGTTTACAATCAAGTCATATCAAAGTAATCTGAACAAGTAAAAAGGCTCTAGTTGGGAGAGCCCGATCAAGAATATAGATACTTTATGGGGTCGGAGATGCTTCCTTCTGCCTGTTACATCCTTTTGCACAAAACTATTATACGCTTATTTACCCATTTTATGGGTTAAGGTATAAAAATAATCATACAAATATAGGCAGGTTCTTCTTCAATTGACATGCATAAAAATAACCATTAATGCATAAATGTGAGCGTACACACTCAAGCGCTGTTTAAATTTAAAAATCCCACCCCAAAAATAACTAAACCATCACACGCAAATCCCACACGCACATAAGCAGATCTGCGTGGACCAACCGTCTCAGGCGGCTGCCTCTCTGCCTATAAAGCCTTTTTTGCACATTGGGGCTCTCAGGTATTTTTCGCACAAATGTACAGCAAATGCGTTGCTATCATGCCCCGTATGCAATGTTTCCTCTGGTATTTACTTATTGTCTAGCTGTAAGGATATATGAAAAAGGTGGACTTCTGAGCTATCGAATTTATCGATTTGTCAGCCCCTAACCTATCGTAGAACCCCAATTTTGACACTTTATCTGTCCCGGCCATAGATAAATTTATTTGAAAAGTTGCAAGTCTCTAGGTTGAAGGGTGTCGAAAGAATTTGCGTTCATACAGACGGACAGACGGAAGGACGTTCAGAAAATATATGTACATACCTTTACCTTCGGTATCAATTATAAAAATACCCTCAGTCCTAAAATTAAATTATGATCAATGAAATCTCTGCGAATCAACTTAAGTCTTCAGACCATTTATTTTAAGTGTTTACCTACAAAATTGGATTATTTTAGCGTAACCATAATAAGTAGTCATATAAAGATTGATTTATTGTTAAATAGCAGTACCCCACGCGCGTTGCTCCGCCACCAACTAAACTAAACTCAAAGAAAAGATATTGTTCAGTTAATTGATTGATTTTGTTCAATTGTAACTTTGCAGCGTTTCGTTTCAATTCGATATACATATATTGAAGTGCTGTGGGATATACACTATTTCTTGTTTTCCCATCTGTTGTGTAAACGAATAAATAAATTTTCCGACTCGTGAGCGGGCCACATAGAGCTGCCCATGTGAGAAGCATAAATTCTCCAAATTGAATCCACACACTTGCAATGATTTTCCTTATGCTTTGTTGATAGTGATTGCGAAAGCGAGTGGCACCGGGAACGTTTGAATTCGAATGGCATATCTGTCGGTATCATTGGGATACGTGGCAACAGTACGTCTTCACGTCTTCTTTGCTGAGAGCAATGAATGTGAGATATTCCAGCTTAATTTCCGTAGCAAGTAGATTTTTTGAATAGCCTACTGCTATATTGAAAAATAATTCAACTCAAAATTAAATGCACAAATGCCACAGTAAAAGTTTGTCGAACCTACTCTGAAATTTTTGAGGACTCAATCACAACACCTTTGCTAAATATCATCACATGTTCAAATGCATAGTTTGAGGTTCTATAAAGGATATACAAACAAACCTTCATTTTTATACATATTATTTATATTTTTAATTATTGTCAGCTAAAAGCAGCTGACATCAAAATGAAATCAAAATTAATTTAAATTAAAAAATAGTTAAAATAATTTAATTAAGTATTATATAGAATTGTATATAGATCTGAAAATAAATTTAGGTAAAAATTTAAAAGTTAACGTTAAGGCAACAAGAATGGATACAGATAGAGCGTCCAAACAGCAAAATTCCAACATTCAATTGGAAGTCGTAACGTAACTTAGCGAGGTTACCATCCGCTCTGAGAGCGCATTTCGTGCTTTTCGCGTGCTTCGTGTGTTATTCGCCAGCCACTTCGCTTGCTAACTTTGCTACAACATATTTGTTGATAGCACAACCAGCCAGCCATATTGTGTGTATGCGCCGCTAGCCTACGAGTTTCTAGCGCGCAGTGGCTTGCTCGATTGCTGTGCCCCCATTTTTTTCCTTGTATTCCTTATGTGCGCTTATTTTATTGCTTATCTTATTGCGTCGACCTAGCACCAGCAAAGCAAATGAGCGAATTAATAACAATTTTTTTTTTTTTTTTTTAAATTGCTGGTCTTATTTATTGAATCTTTTCTAATGAATTAGAAAACTAACAATAAGTATACAAATCTTATTAGTAAATCTTAGCTAACAGTTCATTTTATCTTTGACTGTATTCTGAGTGCGCGTCCCTAAAAATCATCGCTGGGTTGGTAAGTCGTTACGACGAAGACGGGATCGGCTGCGCAGCCTTGTGAGTCCTCTCGCGAGATGATTTGTGTGCGATGAGAGCTTACTAAGATGTTTTACTTTTTGTTCCGCTATTTCCTCCTTGACTGTTGAGATGTTTAAGTCTTTATGAATGTTTTCGTTTCGAACATACCACGGTGCCCCGGTAATGGTTCTCAATATTTTTGACTGGGCTCTCTGGACAATGTCAATGCTGCTGTTGCAAGCGTTCCCCCATAACTGGGAACCATAGGTCCAGATTGGTTTTAGAACAGAGTTGTAAAGCAGGACCTTGTAGTCCAAACTAATGGAAGAGCGAGCATTGATGAGCCAGTGGAGGCTATTGGCTTTCAGTTTGAGATGTGTTCTTTTAGCTTCAATGTGTCGCCGCCATGTTAGTCTTCTGTCTAAGTGTACGCCCAGATACGTTACATCGTTTGCTTTTGAAAGTGTGGTGTTGTTTAACGTGAGCGGTGGACAATCTTGCCTGTTAAGGGTGAAAGTTACTTGCTTACATTTTTGTTCGTTTACCTTAACTCGCCAGTCTGATAACCATTTTCCACGTTGACCAGATGAATGGCTAGTTGCGCTGTTGATTGTATTGGGCATCTGGAGCGGCTGAGAATAGCTGTATCATCAGCAAAGGTAGATGTTGTCACTCGGTTACTTATTGGGATGTCTGCTGTGAAAAGCACGTACAGTGTTGGTCCCAGTACGCTGCCCTGTGGAACACCAGCTTCGATACTGTGTTCGTCAGACATTGCAGTGTTACATCTTACTGCGAACTTCCTGTCGTATAGGTACGACTTAAGCAGCTTATGTGTGTTGTTTGGGAGCATTATTTTGATCTTATGCATTAGACCTTCCAACCAAACTTTGTCGAATGCCTGAGACACATCCAGAAATATTGCAGTGCAGTATTCTCTATTTTTGAACGCGCTTCGTATCTCTGATGTTATTCTGTTAACCTGCTCAATTGTTCCGTGCTTTTCACGAAAGCCAAATTGGTGTGACGGGATTATGTTATGAAGATTCAGGAATGGATTTATCCGGGACAGCAAACATTTTTCAAAAAGTTTTGATAGACACGGTAATAAGCTTATAGGTCTATACGACGTGGGAGCTGTGTGATCTTTTCCAGGCTTTGGTATCATATTGATAATTGACTTTTTCCATCTGTCTGGATAGTGGCCAAGTTTGGTGATAGCATTGAAGAGCTGGGCAATTATGCCGATTGCACAGTAAGGTAACTCAATAATCATCTTTGGGGTTATTTGGTCACCTCCTGGAGATTTTTTTGGGTTCAGTTGCTCTTTAATGATTCTAAGGATTTCATTCGGGCGAAACTTGATTGGATCATGTTGAAGCTGAGAGCCGTTTGAAGCAGTCGGTAGTGCAAACGTATTTGTTGCAGGGTTAGGTTGGAACACTTTTTGGCGATGAGTAGCAAATGTGTTAGCTCTTTCTTCATCGCTGCGAGCCCAGCCGCCTGCGAAGTTTCTTATAGGCATTACTGTTTCTGTTGAAGAGCTTAGAGTTGGGTGAGCTCTCCACAATGAGATTTTCGTACTGGTGGTTGATAATTGCTCGCTGTAACGGCGTTGAGCGCGCTCGTTCTCGATTTTTAACGCTTTGGTGAGTTTACGTGTGGCGTCTTTTAGTTTTCGCTTTGCCGATGGCGATCTGTTCGATTGCCAGTCACGTCGTAAGCGCCGCTTTTCAAGAACGAGCTGTTCAATTTGTAGATTTGTTGTCCTTTGGTTGTGTATTGTTTTTGGTATTTGAGGCGTAGCGGTGCGAGCTGCGGCGACGAAGACAGTCTTCAGAGTGTTAACAAAACTATCAATGTCAGCTACATCAACGAGACGTGGCTTAAGCTCAATGTTTGAGCTTATATATTTTTTGTATCTGAGCCAGTTAGTTTTATGTGAAGTTAACTTACCGGGTCGATTTATGAATTCAGTCTGTCGTTGCAGATTTATTAGGACTGGCGAGTGATCGGATGATAGATCCGAAAGGCACTCTGCACTTATCAGTCTACGCGAAATGTTTTTGGTATCTGCAAAGTCAATCAAATCGGTTAGTTTTTTGGGATCTGTCGGCCAGTATGTTGGTCTGCCAGGAGAAACGTGGTCGAGCTTGTTGTTAGCTTTTATAATTGCATTGTAGAGCTGCTTTCCTTTTGGATTCACTAGACGAGATCCCCAGTGTGTGTGTTATGCATTGTAGTCTCCTGCTGCTATAAAGCATTCTCCTAGTGAGTTACAAAATTCCATAAATTGGTCTTCAGATATGGTATAACGCGGAGGGCAGTATACAGCGGCAAGAGTAAGTTGGTTCCCACTGTCCAAATGTATTTTTAGAGATGTGGCCTGTAGAAAGTTTTCAGCAAACTCTTTATAGTAGTGGTGCTTGAGGCGGCTTCTGATCAAAATACCAGTTCCACTGTGTGCTTTACCATCGGGATGATTTGTACCATAGAATAAGTATCCACTTATGTTAAAGTTATATTTGTTTGTAAGGTGTGTTTCGGAAAGTAGCATTACGTCGATGTGCTTATCGAGTAAGAATTGAGCTAATTCAAGTTTATGCTGTGAGACGCCATTAGCGTTCCACGTAGATATTCGTATCTCAGCCATTGATTATTTTGACTGTTGTGATACAAGCATTTGTATCAAGAGATTTTGATTACGCATTAGTTCCTGCATAGTTGTTTTCATGAATGACATAAACTCGTTCATGCTCTGCTGCAGGGTACATACGAGTGCTTCGAGGTTACTTTGTTGCTGCACCTGTGCAGCGTTTGTGCTCGCTTGTTTTGGTTGTAAGTATGGTGTGTTAGAGGCAGGAAGAGCCAGTTCGGATCTTAGGGCGCTTGCATAAGTTGCGTTATTGGTTGAGAACTCGGGGCCAAGTGAGGATCTGGCTAAAGGTGAAAAGAAGACGTCTGGGTTGTGTTTCGATGGAGTGAAGGTAGTCGGTGCGTGTTGCGAGCGTACAGTGGTACAGCGCTGATGGATACGATTTTTAAGTTCCTTGTAGACTTGGCAGCCTCTGTAGTTGGCTGTATGCTTGCCTTCGCCGTTGTTGCAAAATTTTTTGCTAGAGTCTTCTTTGCTTACTGGGCAACTTGCGGAGCTATGCAGTTCCCCACAGTATACGCATACCGAGCGCAGTGTACAGTAGGCTTTTGTATGGCCGTACTCTTGGCAGTTCATACATTGTACCGGACCGTTTCGTTTGTGCGGTTCTTCTACGGTGATTCTTCGGTGAAGTAAAAGCTGAAGTTTGTATATTGAGTGCACCTCGTTTTTTTTTAAGCATCTTCGTTTCTGGTTCAAGTTCTATTTTAAAAAGTGGTTACGGCATCCTGTTCCTGTTTCAGATGTTTATGACGGTTTTTGCTCGAAATCCTTTCTCCTGCAGCGCCTGTTTTATTTCTTCTGGTGTTACATCAGGTTCTATGCCTTTTATAACGGCCTGCAGGCCCTTGCAGCTTTTTAATTGATACGTATAATAATTCATTTTTTTATACCCTTAACCCATAAAATGGGTAAATAAGGGTATAATGGTTTTGTGCAAAAGTATGTAACAGGCAGAAGGAAGCATCTCCGACCCTATAAAGTATATATATTCTTGATCAGCATCAACAGCCGAGACGATATAGCCATGTCCGTCTGTCCGTCTGTATGAACGCGTGGATCTCAGAGACTACAAGAGCTAAAGACTTCTGATTTTGTATTTAAGTTCTCCTATACCATGAGCAGAACAAGTTTGCTTCAAATTATCGATAACTATTCTGGTTTCCGATATACACATAGTATCGATAACAAAAAAATATCGAATTTGGAAAATCTAAAAATGAGGGTTGAAGTAATGGATAATGATAGAACTTTTCTGAAAATTTCGTCCAAATCGGTTGAGAAACACCGGAGATATTGAACTTAATCGATGGAAGCTATGCCAGTATACCAAAGTCTTATATAAATTAAATATATTTATTGCAACTGGGTTCAGGGTGTCTTCTAGTCGGGCTCTCCCGACTAGAGCCTTCTTACTTGTTTTCGTTTAGATACTTTATGAGAACTCTGTAATTATCTTCCGACTTTGTCTGGACTTTAATTTCTTGAATTTTACCCTGTACGAGAGGAACTATGTAGAAACTATCTTTGCCTATGAGCTCGATAACTTTGTTAACAAAAGCACTGGAGCTTTTCTCGCGTATATATATTGGGGGTGGCTTCGGCTTTTTCGTGACAACCCCAACGGCTTCAGAAGGCAGATCATCTGTGTTTTCTGCCAAGATGTGAAATCTATTGCTATTGTATGTAGTATCATTCGAGGGTATATTTAATTTGCTACGGGTCGTTTTTGGATTATTCGTAGAATTTTGCGGACTTAGCTTTCTTTTGATATAAATGTAGCGATCCATACCAGTCTGCGTAGCCGGCTTAACATGTTTGCTGTTTGCAGTTTGATTTGCTGACGGCGCAGCAGTCGTTGTGCTTGTTGAACGGGAAGTAGGTATCGGTGCAGTTGTGGTTGTAGTCGCTGTTGCGGTACTTAGAGAGGGCGCAGCACTTGCAGTCGTTGCTAAGAGAGACGGGGAGCACGAAAGTTTTCGGTCGCGTGCTGTGTGCAATACTTCATTTGTCGGGTTGGGTGTTGCCGACCGCGCGCGGTCGAATTGCGTTGACTCGATAGATAACAGGGACGGAGACGGTGAGCAAGAACGTTCTCTGGCACGCGCTGTGTAAGAGAGTTCGATTTGCGGGTTGGGGGTAACTGACCGCTCGGGCTGCTCTGAAACTACGGACAAGTACGCGTTGCTCTGCCGACGACGCTCGTCTTGCTCGCGTTGTCGCTGGCCACAATTCTCGCGTTGACTCATTGTCTTAAGCGAGGTGAAGAATTTGTTAGTGCCTTTTGTTTTATATGTTATT
Organism: Scaptomyza flava; assembly: GCA_030179655.1. Classification (NCBI taxonomy): domain Eukaryota; kingdom Metazoa; phylum Arthropoda; class Insecta; order Diptera; family Drosophilidae; genus Scaptomyza; species Scaptomyza flava. Next base: position 45,860,140 of record JARNME010000404.1, on the reverse strand, counting down.
ATTTGTTAAAAGTCAATTGTTTTGTTTGAATTGCAGATTTTTAAAAAGCAATTTGTGCAGATACATTGCACTTAGCGTCTTTTCGCATAAAATGTATATTTTATAAGCTTCTATATCACTGCACTTTTGCGTTTGGGAATTAATTAACCGGACCACGATGAGAAAACACGTCTGCATTCGACGACAGTTGACACTGATCCTGTCATTGTAGAATTTTGAAATAAATATTCACGCATTCGTATTTTTATGTATGTATGAATACACGTACTAATTTAAGAGGGGGCCGGAGGCAGCAGTCTCTGTTAATGTCGATCTTGGGTTTCTATGTGCGCCTGCGTAGATACGACGAAAATCGCCGCGCTAAACTATCGAGGTCTAAGCATAGACATTTTGAGACATGTCGTCACGAGGTGGTTGTCTGTATTTCCCCCTGTAGAAAGAATCATCGCCAAATGTCCAGCCATCAAGCAATATTTCATAAGTCAAGGAGAAGAAAAAGTAGACTAAACTGTATGGAAGTTTGTGGGAGATCAGGAAACTGATATCAATGACGACTTGAATGCCCTTTTTACCGTGTCGGAATGTTATTTGTATTTTGTGCACCACTTTATGAATTTATTGACAACAAATATAAAATCCTTGAAGGCTGATGCTGTGATGAGCTGTGATATACATGATATCTTGTTTAAATTGGCAGATAAAATTCAGTCAAGACTGAATAATGTATATTACGGCAGCAAAGTGAAAAAAAGCTTGGATCATATCGACCGAAGCGAAGAAGGTTTCTAAAAGAGCCCATGAGTATCTCCGTAAATGGTACTATGAGAACAGCAGGTTTCAAAATTGTTCCATCATTAATCTGAAAAACAACGCAACGGTATATCAGGATTTATTGAAAGCTGCAAAAGCTGTCAAAATCTAATTAGACGAAGATACATTGTATAACCAACAAGAGTTTACTAAATAGAGCCGCCAAACAGCGAAATTCCAACCTATAGGCAGCGTTTACAATGTCAGCTTAGCTTGGATTGAAGCTTTTAAAAATCTGAAATCCACGCTGGTAGTTTACAATGTCAGCGTGAAAACCAGTTCGAATTTTCGAAATTGTATTACAGCTGCTAATGAGCTTTGAACAGCTGATGCTTGTTTCATGTTTGTGGCAAACCATAAGCAGTCATGACCACTTCAATAAAGCGTGCAGTTGTTTGCTCGTCCATTGTTGTTTAATTTGCGAGAATTAAAAAAATTGCAACTAAATTGTGACGGCGCGTGTACAATGTCAGCTAAATTGTGAAATAAATGCAGTTCGAACAATGCAATCAGCTGATTCGAACTCGGCTTGCACATGTGAAATGGCGCGAAAAGTAAACGATTTGCTTTTCTTACAAAACAATGATTTTATTGTTATATATGCGTTAATATGTACTAAATATATATTAAATAGTGAATTATATTAACATTTATATCTGTATTGAGTAAAATAGTGGTAAAAACATTGGAGCTTACGGAGATGCGACAACTATTGACAGCCATTTTGAGTAAAATAGAGGTTAGAGCTTTGGTGCTTTCAAGCACATGTTGCTAATTTCGAAAATGCGACACCTATTGACAGCTTTTAAAACTTAATTTTCGAATAGCTTTTTTCCACTCCAAGCTGAGATGCAAGCGAGACCGGTTACAGATTGGAAATGAGGGAGACAAACTTATGTGAAAAATATGTGTGTCAGACAGGAACTAAACATTTTCCAATCTCACGCTGACATTGTAAACGCTGCCTCAATTGGAAGCCTCAGTTTTGGTGGTAGCCAGGCATCGATTTGATTTTTGATTTTTGCTAGCCGAAAGGCTAGCTACCATAAGCATGTGTGTGTCCCTGTCTCTAAGCATGTCCATATTTTAATGTATGCGTACCATTTGCCATGAAATTTATTGACCTTTCTCAACTAATATGAATTTCGGCAAACGCTAAACAGCCCAATATTTGATTAAATTTATATTATTTGCCTACAAAAACCTAAGAAAAACCAGAAAAACAATACTTCCAAGGCAGTTTTGGTGCTCATCGAACATTTGCTGATCAGGCGAACAGCAGAATTAACAAGCGTCTAGTAAAATAAGCAGGCAATTATAAGTTTTGCATTGCTGGTCATACATACTCTTTCATGTTTTCAGCTCTATGACACTTTCCCAATCATTTTGCCATCGCAACCACCATACAGCTATGCAGCGATGCCTACAAATTGCGAAAGTGTATTCCACACGTCCATTTGCCACAAGAGAGATAAAGCTTGTTTTTGTTGCGAAATGGTTCATGAATTAAATAGTTGCTGAAGCAACGATCAAGGCTAAGGGGTAAAAAGTTACGTGAAGATCTAATTGGGACATTAAATTTAATTTGACTCAAAAGAACTGATGAGTCGATTTCACCACTAAGTAGGTTAGTAATAAGTAATACTCCATGCATAGTTCTACGGTTTAACAGGGAGGGAAGATTTATCAAAAGGAGTCTAGTTGAATACGGGGGTAAGTCAACTCCAGGAACCCAGTTAAAACTTCTAAGAGCAAATAGAAGAAATTTCTTCTGCACAGATTCAATTCTATCCTGGTGAATCGACTATTGTGGGGACCACACACAAGATCCATACTCCAGGATGGGACGAACTAGGGATGTATAAAGGGTTTTAGTGGTGTAGGGATCATTAAACTCTTTCGACCACCGCTTGATGAAGCCAAGGACATTAATGGCACCAGGCTGACAATGCTACCAAATCCGACTGTAGTAAATTAATTAGGGAAGCATCATTATAGGTGAAACATAGCTTCACATCATCAGCAAACATGTATACAAAAGAGTTAGTAATAACTGCTGGAAGATCGTTAATAAACAAATTAAATAGCAAAGGTCCAAGGTGACTACCCTGGGGTACACCAGAGGTAACAAAAATAGGTTTAGATACAGACGATTTAAAAACTACTTTTTGTGTTCGGCCACACAAGTACTCCGAAAGCCACAATAAAGGTTTTGATGGAAATCCAATAATATTTAATTTATGAAGCAACAGAGAATGACTAACAGAGACAAATGCCTTACTAAAATCGGTGTAAACAACGTCAGTTTGCTTTTTTTCCTGAAACCCTTTGATAACAAGCGAAGTGAATTCAACAATGTTAGTGGTAGTAGATTTACGCCTAACAAAACCGTGTTGATAAGGCGATATAATTGAACTACATGTGTGTTGCAGTTGAGAACATATGATTTTTTCAAAGACTTTAGGAATACCGGACAACTTGGATATGCCACTATAATTTTTAACATTTGACTTTGAAGAATTTTTATGGAGTGAAATGATAAAAAATTCCTTCCATATAGCAGGAAACACAGTTGAGTCAACCGACAAGCTAAATAATTTATGTAAGGGTTTACAAAGTTAATCACCACATTATCTTTTTTTATCGTTACCGAAGGTAAAGAGTATATTGGTTTTGTGCAATGTCCGTCATGGTCCATTTGTCTGTCTGTCCGTCTGTCCGTCCGTATGGTTGCAAGTTTTTTCCACACCCTTCAAGGTAGAGACTTGAAACTTTCCAATTGTCTTTATCTGTAGGATAGTAAATTAAAGTGTCAAGATGGGGATTCTACGATAACTGAGGGGCTGGCAAATCGATAAATTCGATTACTTAAAACCGATAAATCCACATATTTTGCACATCCTTACTGCTAGAACTACCAAATTTGGTGAGAAGATACATACTAGCAACCCCCAAAAAACTGCATCAAAAATTTTGAAGCCAAGCCAACCCATTCCGCCCCCAGCCCTCGCATTTTAAAGTCAAAAAGCCCATATCTCCCACAGTTTTTGAGCTTAAGCCACCAAATTTGGTTCCAAGATAGGTGATGATGACCCTCCCAAAACTAAATCAAAAGTTTGTATGAAACGCCCACTAATACTGCCCTAGCCGCGTGTAACTTCCAGAGTTGTGTAGCTAGAGCCACAAAATTTGGTAGGAAGATAGCTATCAACGACTCCCGAAAATCTGCATCAAAGATTTGGAGCCACACCCACCCATTCCGGCCCCAGCCCCTCCACATATTGAAATCAGAAAAGCCTATATCTGCCACAGTTTTTAAACAGTAGCCACCAAATTGGTGCCAAGATAGGTAATGATGACCCCCAAAAAACAGCATCAAAAGTTTGCATGCCACGCCCGCTAATACTGCCCCAGCTGCCTCCATCCGCCCAAACATAGATCCGCACCAAAAATTTGAATGCCATGCCCACCCTTTCAGTCATAGTTCCCCTTTCCACACCTTTTACAAACTTTGAGCTAGAGTCACCAAATTAAGTATGAAGATAGTAATTGACATCCCACACAGATCTGCACCAAAAATTAGAATGCCACGCCAACCCCTTCAGCCCCAGCCCCACTTTCCCCACCTCGTACAAACTTTGAGCTCGAGTCACCAAAGTTGGTATGAAGATAGCTGTTTGCATCCCCATCTGCATCGGAGAATCTTTAAGGCAGCGTACACCCCTGCCATTAACATTTTCTTCTCGGCGATCTTATGTCGTTGGGAAATGACAAAATCGTGCGCGATATTATGACTTTTTGAAAGCGGCAAATTGTGGCGGAGAGATTATGTCGCTTCGCCCCTCTTTCCGAAGATTTAAAACTTTGAAAATATGTTTATCGATGGGTAGCACAGAATGCGTGTATCTTTCATAGTACTTGAGCTAGCGTCACCAAATTTGGTAGGAAGATGGCTGGTAACGACCCTCAAAGAGCTGCATAATATTTTTGGAGCCACGCCAACTCATTACACCCCCAGCTCACCCGCATTATTAAATCAAAAAGCTTATATCTACCATAGTTTTTGAGCTTGAGCCACCAAACTTGATATTAAGATACGTGATGACGATTCCCAAAAATCTGCATCAATGTTTTGGAGCCATGCCCACCCATTCCGTTCCCCCTTTCCCCAACTTTTACAAACTTTGAGCTAGTCATAAAGACAGCAATTGACATACCACACAGATCTGCATCAAAAATTGGGATGCCACGCCCACCCATACCGCCCACAGCCATCCTTCTCTCACCTTTTACAAATTTTGAGCTAGAGTCACCAAATTTGGTATGAAGATAGCAATTGACATACCACAAAGATCTGAATCAAAAATTTGGATGACACGCCCACCCAATCCACCCTCAGCCCCCCTTCCCGATCCTTTTACAAACTTTGAGCTAGAGTCACCAAATTTGGTGGCATCCCCATCTGCATCGAATAATCTGTAACGCAGCGTGCACCTCTGCTGCATTCGTACCCATTTGCAATCAGGCCTCTTTTAACCGGTTTTAAAACTGGTAACGAGTATACCGCAGTCGGTTGCGTCCGACGGCAACGTTTCCACTCATTTTTTTTTGCTTAGTTTGGAACAAAAAAATAATAATAGCAATCGCTTGAACTAAACACTGCAAATATAAACTAAATACTTGTTTTAATTAAAAGAGTTTATCTGAAAACTTGTTTAAAGGACAGTGGTTAAATTTCTTGAACACTTTCGCACCATTTTGTCTGAACTTGGCTTTAATTTAAATCGAACCAATTTCGGCTCAGCTTTGAAGGAGTAATATATGCGCTGTGAGCTAAGCTAATTATATTTTCTTAGTGTAAACCGATGAAACGGAGTACATTAACCGTTACTTACCTTAGGTAAATATATACACAATGTTGTTAGAAATCGAAGTAGGGATCGCTTATTTGGTTTCGATTATTACTCGAAAGCCAAATGTCAATTAAGAGGCTTTCTGAGCAACAATCAAAATGACATAAGCGCCCGTGGCCTTATAACATTTTCTAATAAAACACTTAAAATTTCTATCACTTGAAATTTTGTTTAGATATTGCTTTTTTTAATTGTTTGTCAATTTTATTTGGAACAGCAAACGTCTGCACGGTATGAGTGCTGCACTTCAACTGCACTTGTGATGCGAAGGCTTTATCGTAATATCCTGTGGTCCTCCGATCCTTGTTATGTGAGGACACAAATGTCTTTGCCACAAACACGAGCTCCATTTATAATACGAACGCTAGCTTGTTAGTAGAAACAACAACCCTCTGCCGTTGGCTTTGACTTCGTTGTCTATGCAGCGTATACGAGATAGCCTCACTCGGTTGCTATTCGGCTGCTGCAGCTGTAACAGCTGGCCAATAAGCGTTTTACATTGTTGTTTTATGGCTTTAAATAGTTGCGTAAAGCTGCGCAGGCGTAAATTATATAATTTTTGAGTAATCCCTTCATTAGTTTTTAAATTAAGGCCTGTAACGCCCCTAAAAGTATGAACAATCTATCTAGATGCAGTTCAAAAGTTTTCCTGTTTTAACAATTTTGACATTAAGCCGACTTGTCTGAAAAATATATTAATATTTCTGATTTTAGATTGAATCGGCAGCTGTGAAGTTTAATTACTGACCGAATTAAATAAGTTAATGGTGGCACAATAACTTCAGCAAACACTTTCAATGCCTTTTTTCCGACCATTGTTTTACTAAAGATAGCCACCTTCAAACTAGGCAGGCAAAGATAAATTATGACAAGCGCAGCTTTATTGAGAGCTGTGTTTTCTGTGATTTTTTTATCCAACTGTCTATGTTAAATTTGAGCTGTAGATGATTGAAATAAAGAACGAATTTATCTTTGGTCCAGCCTCTTACTTATAACAGTTGACTGTTAAAGTATATTTAAATTCTTAAGCCCATACCTTCTTACCGCGCAGTCCCCAAGACTTCAATCAACAAAACAACTTACTCAACAAAAATCTGCAAACCAATTGTTTGATTGACATTAACATTTTATTTGCCAAATTGTGATTGACTGCTGTTGGCACGCTTTTAAGAGGGCTTTAATCCGTTCATGGCAGTAGATTTTTCAATTAAACATTTATATGTACACAGATGGAGCGGGTTAATTTTGTAAAAACTACACAATATCCTCTAATCTTATTATATGCAACATAATTGATAATTGCCAAACTCAATATACCAAGTACAACACCCAGGTAAAACCACACGAAAATCAACGACGAAACAAGTCGATTTTAGAATACGGTTTTTAAAAATAAATAAAATAAATAAACAACATGTGGATTCCACTATAAACAAAGTCAAACAGCAAAGTGAACATTCTATATGTCTACGTTAAAGTTCATGACACATTAAAATGGCTTTGCCATGTGATTTAAAGTTGAACCACATTTAATCTAACTATACAAGCATATTCAGACATTTATATTTAAAATTAAAATGTTCGATTCAATACAACCACATTTAGAATGATCCGTATTAAAGAACAGGCGTCTAGGCTACATTCCGAAGTTTTGTCTTATATCATAACTAACTGCGTACGAAAGTCTGATCTTATTAGCTTTTATTTTATTTCTAGCACTTTTTTGAATAATCTAGGTTATATTTTAACGTTTCGTGCTACTAAAATAAAACATCACGAATGTCATGCTTGGTTCTAAGGTATCCGAGGTGTAAGAACAAAAAGGTTTCATATTAAAATTGAAATTGACTCTTATATTTTTGTGCATTTTTATGTTAATACGTCGACACTTTTTATTAAATATGAAAAATGTTGGAGTTACTATTTCATGGTAATTCTTAGTTTAGCATGTGCACATTAACCATTTAAATTTTTAATGCTAAATTATTAACCAAAATAGTTGGAATAACACTGAATTTGCTTATTTATGTTACTTTTTTTTCAGAGTGTACTAATGGAACCGTAAAAAAAACAATAACAATAGCTGCGAGTGGCACCTTGTGCTAATGATGTAAACGTCACAGCGTTTGCAGGCAATTTCCCTTGCGACTGGCAGCGCACTTAACAAATGCCGAAATTTCTCGATAGCGACATTTGCAAGGAATCTCTTAAAAGATGGTGAACTACAAGTTTTATTTCATACATAAAACTAAAAAAAAAACAATGTATTTACATGTCATCCGGATATTTTTTATAAAATGAATTTTCAGCCCAGCAATTTTTACTTTCAAAATTTATTTTGTTTTTTATCTTCAGATTCAACTCTACACAAAGTTTCAGCATGCTTAACCGTTTTAATAGATGCAGAGTATAAGAAACGCGAACGTAAAAGAAAGATCTGAAAATGTGTCTACAATTTGGATATGCTGGCTGGCAGTCAAACAAATCCGAAATAGGTAAGGAATTGAGTTGGCTGGGAAAATGCTTATCCTTACTCTTTGCCCTCAGTTCAATCCGTGCGCATTGTTTTTGCGTGACAATTGTCCTAATTTATTATTCATTAGGTTAAAAAGTCAAAGTGCAATACAACTGACAGCCAGTCAGTCATTCAGTTACATTACAGACATTAGTGATGCTTTGTTTGGCCATGCGGCGGGTTGATTTTTGGTTCTTGAATTGCAACTTTAGCATTTTCAACATTTGGCGAAAATCATTTGTTTGGCTAAGTTTTCTACAGTGCTGCAGACGTTGCATGCACCTTTTTTATTGAGTGCTAATTAAACATCTTTGAGTAGACTATGTAGGAAAATAAGATTTTTATAGGGTGTTGCATACATCTTGATTATGTGTCGAATTAAAAGATATGTATTTCAGATTTTTTATTTTTATTATATGTACCGCATGGACATTTCTCAGTCTAAATTTCTTATTTTCCTACCTAAAATCGGAAATGTTTCTTAGTGTTTGCAAAATAAACATATTTTAACATGTTTTTATTGACTTAAATTGTCTGCCTGTAGCGGATTCATGTAATCAAATTTTCACCAAGTTCCCGACTAGCTAGAGCTCTGAAATTTTCACCAAAGATGTGTTTCAGATGACATTAAATTTTTTTTTTAGGTTTTTGGCACGATAAAATATGTAATATCATGTAAAAACAACGAAAAACAGTTTTCCCTTTTGCTTAACTTACTAATTTGACTGGTACAGTTAACAAGCCCTGGTGGCATGGAAGGAAGACTGCCGCTTCACAGGCCGAAGGTCGTCACCTATTCCTCCTTTTCACACCTTTTACAAACTTCGAGCTAGAGTCACCAAATTTGGTATGAAGACAGCAATTGACATTCACAATGATCTGCATCAAAAATTTGTCTGCCAAACCCACCCAATCTGCCTCCAGACCCCCTACCCCACCTTTTACAAAATTTGAGCTAGAGTCACCAAATTTGGAAGGAAGATAGCTGGTGGCATGCCCATCTGCATTGGACAATCCTTAACGCAGCTTACACTCCTGCCGCATCCGTACAGCTCTGCAATCAGGCCTCTTTTTACCGGTTTCAAAACTGGTAACGAGCTTACCGCAGTCGGGTGCGTCCGACTGCAACGTTTCCACTTGCTTTATACTCTTAAGTTGAAGGCCTAGGCCCACAACAACCCAAAATAAAATAAGTAAGAAGGCTCTAGTCGGGAGAGCCCGACTAGAAGATACCCTGAACCCAGTTGCAATAAATAAATTAAATTTATGTAAGACTTTGTTATACTGACTTAGCTGCAAGCGATAAAATTCGATATCTCCGGTGTTTCTTAACCGATTTGGACGAAATTTTCAGAAAAGTTCTATCGTTACCCATTACTTTAATCCTCATTTTTAGATTTTCCAAATTCGATATTTTTTTGTTATCGATTCTATGTGTATATCGGAAACCAGAATAGTTATCGATAATTTGAAGCAAACTTGCTTTGCTAATGGTATAGGAGAACTTAAATACAAAATCTGAAGTCTCTAGCTCTTGTAGTCTCCACGCGTTCATACAGACGGACAGACGGACATGGCTATATCGTCTCGGCTGTCGATGCTGATCAAGAATATATATACTTTATGGGGTCGGAGATGCTTCCTTCTGCCTGTTACATACTTTTGCACAAAACCATTATACCCTTATTTACCCATTTTATGGGTTAAAGGTATAAAAATAGCGTGGAAACGTTGCAGTCGGGCGCTAAAGTTACCTATACAACTTACAACTTTTAAAAAGAGGCATATTTTCAATAGGGTACGCATGCGGCATGATTGAACGCTGTCTCAAAAATTGTCTGATGCAGATGTGGATGCCACCAGCTATCTTCCTTCCAAATTTGGTGACCTTAGCTCAAAGTGAAGTTAAGGGGGCTGCAGGATGCGGATCTTTGTATGATGCCACCAGCTATCTTCCCTCCAAATATGGTGACTCTAGCTCTACGTTTGTAAAAAGTGGTGGATGAGGGGCTGGGGCGGTATGGGTTAGCGTGGCATAAACATTCTAGATGCAGATCTTTGTGGAATGTCAAATGCTATCTTCATACCTTAATTGGGGACTCTAGCTCGAAGTTTGTAAAAGGTATGGAAAGTGGCCCGCGCCTGGCTTTTTACTCTTTTTTTTCTTTTTTTGCTTCCCCCCACCCCGTCTCTTGTTTTTGACTGAGGCCTTTGCGTTATTAAGATAGTCCGCTCTCGACACTTCCACCACCACACTTTTTTTGATCTCCTTCTGTGCCTTTTGTATGTAACCGAACCTCCTCTCGATGTTTATCCTATCCCTTCGATCTTTTATCTTTTTCTTCTAATTAGTGGCGCCTCTACGCTATTAAAAACTAGGGAAGGCTATAGGCGTTTTTGCTACTTTCAAATTGCGGGCGGGTTGTGAGCGTTGTGTTTGCATATGACGTCCCTGCCCGCTAGCTGGCGCCACTGACAAATTGCTCCGGACTTTCAAATGAGTCAGCAGGCCGTCATTGTTACCCCCGCCCCTTTTTTTTTTGCCCGTCCTTACTAACTAATCTGCGTGCCACAGGCTTGTGAGCCTTAACTAAAATACTGGTAGTCGCACGTGAGTCGTAGACTCGTGAATGCGAAAATGTATATCAAATATAATCAGAATAAGCGTACGATCGCTGTCGCACTTGCACGTCTCCACTATAACTTTTTTATTTTTGTGTAGATAGTACTATGCTATTGTTCCCTAACTGAATACCGATTAAATAGGAGAAGGACATGTTTATCAACAAGCGTTATTTTTATTCGTATAGGCATGTTCGTATGCTACCTAGACACTCGACACGGATATCTCAGTACCATCGTGATGTTTAACTTCCACTATGTCAGTAATGTTCGCTTTATTCGTATGATCACTCTACTGTGTTTCCCCACCTGTCTGACATGTCCTGTACGATAATCACGCACTTCTTGTCGACCATTTATTAGTCTCTTGTTTTATATTTTCGTGTTTTATCTATTTTTGCTCCATGTCCCCTCCCATTTTTGCGCCTTTCTTTATAGTGTGATTCTAAATTATCATTTCCGCTAGATCATCCGCGTATCCATATATTCACATGGAAACCGCATAAGCGACAAAAAATTATTAGTTTAGAAACCTTTATCCAACACATCGTACGAACTGTTAGCGAAAATAATTATTGTCTCTGCTGAAGCAATTTGATCGAACTCCCCCCCCCCCAAACTGAGAAAGCCCGAGATATCGAAAACTCAAGTTAAGCAAGAATTCAGCAGCATTCAGTGCATTTATCGACATACGTGCCTGCGTCGACACGCCCACACATAAAGACATATAATTATGACTGTAGACGTAATATGTCCTGTTAGGAAGCCTAATTCGCACTAGCGCCTTTCTCCCCCTTTTTTTTTTTCGTGCTTATTATTTCGATATAAGCTTTTTTTATCTGCCCCCATCTAAGCTTCCTCCCCCCCAGTTCTGAAAGCAAACTAAAATGTATGCTAATTGCTTACCTCAACTTGAATACAATAAATTGAAATATTATTTGATTCATTTTTCGCATATTTTCGATATGTTACATATTTAATTCGTTTAATGCTTTGTATCTACTTTCTGATCGATTGAGGATAGCATGTGACTCAATGCCGGATAAATAGGAAGTTCCTATTAACGTGCATACTTGTCGTCACATCTTTTGGACGCCCAGTCCGGCCAAACCTCTGAACTCAGCCTCGTCAATATAAACAAAAGCGGAAGAGTTCAGCCTCAGATGCGAAAACCCTTAGTTTAAACTTACCCTTTTCTCTTAGTGTTACTTAGTTATACGAACCTGTAAAAGTGGAATAGATAGATAATATGCAAAACATAAACATACTACCACTACGGGTATAGTAGGAATAGCCGATAAACCCCTACAAATATTCCCCCCTTTTCCCTTATTTCCCCCTTCCTCCTGTTCTCCTTTTCTTTTTTTTCCATTCCTCTTCCCCTCATGCCGTCCCTGCTGTCAGACTTTTACCTTTTTGTATGGAGACGTTGAGGTCTGCCCTTCTTTTTTTCTCCTTTTTTTTCCCTCGTATGGCAAATCAGGTGACACTTTGAAGGGTACCAGTGCTGTTCCCGCTTCCCTTCCCCTTTTACTCTTTTGTTTTTTTTTTTTTTTTTTTTTTTTTTTTCGCTATCACACACAAATTGGCTCGTTTTCTTTTATTTGACGACATCTCCCACCATAAGGCAACCCACTTCCTCGTGCCTATGGCGCCCGTCCCCAGCAGGTTTGCCGCGCCTGATAAATGTAGCAGCCCCCCAGCCCGTCGTCCCCCCCCTCTCGTCCCCTCTTCAGCGCACCCGCGTTTTCCCCTTGGGTGTCGCCAGTCCACCTTCTTTCCCCGGCCCCCCCCCTCTACACACATCCCACCCAGCCTATAATCTACCTCATGTCTCCGCGCATACTTCTCCCCCTTCTCGCTCCTTGTGTTATTCTTTGCAGGTGAATCACGTCAGACGAGCCCGTCACCACCCCCTGGGTCCCCCCTACGCGCTAGTTACCCCGCAGCCATGAAGAGAATTTCACGTTCGCAGTAGCCTAGTGTAAGCCACTGAGTTCCAGCCAGACCCACACCGACCTTGATCCAATAGCGTGGTTTGTGCATCCCTGACCATTTGAGACATCTCTGCTCCTTTGCCCTATCCACGCCTGCGCCCGTAGTGTGATGTGTCAGTATGTTACTTGCTATAGGCATTTAGCAAACTCAGTGACACGTAGAGTCGAGCGTATTGGCTGCCCTTCCCGCCACACGGACAACACCTGTCGCACATTGTGCCCTGCCCCCGTCCCCTCTCCACCCGTATCTTCTACGCCGAGTTATGTGCGGGGGCGCGTTTTGTCCCCCCCGGGTCTACCCCACCCGCTATCGTGCATTGCTCCACATACACTATCCGATGTTGAGCTGGTTGCGATCACGCTTCACTAGAACCGAGATTCTGTTGTGGCACCGTAATGTCCACGGACGCAGTTAGATGAGACTCTGCCGTGTCCAACCGCCTCCAATCTGGCGAATGTCCTAGATACACTATTTCGCTGGAGTTATATCCCTCCAGTTTGTTGTTTGTTTGCAGGTTATGCTCTTAGTAGGCACGCCACACGGGTGCCGGCCTACCCTTACAGCTGACTTCATGCTTGTGTCCTTCCTCCCTTCATAGTGAGTCCCCCCTGCACACTCCCCTTCTCATATATACCTAGCCCCCCTTTTAGTTTTTTCCACCACAGTCGCACCCATGGTACAGGACCACGCTAAAAACTGACTATTGTTAATTACCCATGTAAGTCTAACTGTATTCATATACAACTCGTGGGCTGTGCGCACATTTCGATCGCGCCCGTTCCCACCTATAGTAACGTGAGAATAAGGAACAGACACCGCAGCAGTACGAGTGATGGAGCAGCGTTTAGGTGTCACACGACTTCCGCACGCAACTTGAAAGCCATAGCACCCACCCGTTCCCACCGCATACGGCACATCATTTCCCCCAGTCTGCCTCGTCTGACCGGGCGCCGGATTTGGCCTATTCTCCCCACGTGTCCGAACTTAATATAAGCGCAATTCCAGGCCGTAAACCCCGCCCGAGATATGCACTCGCTGGCCCCCCCTATTTCGCCGCCCTACTCGTCCGCCCCCCTCCCTCATTTGCCCCCTGCCCCCCCCTTATTTTAACCCACTCATGGGCCCCGAGCACGCGCTGTGTGCCTGGTCCCGGTCCTCCTTTTATTCCTCCCCGCCCAAACGCGGATCCCGCCCCCCAGCTTGTTGCTTTGCCTCATCACATCACCCCACTAGTCCGCCACCGGCTTCACCCCCCCCCCCTTCCCCTTCGTTCCTCCGTCAGCGCAAGCTCCTCCTCGTCGCGTCAGCTCCCAACAAACTCTACCGTGTGTTAGTGCCCGCCCCCTATTTGGATGCGCCATGTGCTCCGCCCTCGACCACTGTTCCCCCACCCCTAACCTGCACCAAACCAGCCTCTGAACGTATTGCAGCCACGTCCAGCAGTTGACTATAGGACAGTCAACTAGTTCTATGAGATAAGATCTATCAATATAAGCACATCAGCAGTTGCCGTGTCTGTGGACCCCCCCCCCGCTCGCTTTACACCAGTGCGAAAGGACGACTCTCCCCAGATTTTCTTGGTGATTTGTGGTTTATTTTTGAGTTTTTTGGTTTTTTGCGATTTTTGTCAGACCGTCTAATCTTATCAATGCTTTGATATCCATAATTATTCCTGAGACATAATTGAATTTAATAATAGAAAATCCGGCTTTATTTCGTTATGCACCACCCACAATTGTCTAATACTGAATATGTATCTAGATGGCCAGCCTTTGTTGCAACCTATTTTGTATTATTAATCGATTCTTTTCTCGCGCCTTCTGATTCGTCCTGTTTCCTAGCTGCAGACTACGCCCCCCTCTTTGTGCCACCGATTTATGACCCTATCCCTCTCGTATTTTTCTATTCCTTATTGGTTTAGCACGCCCAGTTAGACTATGTAAAATACCCTAGTCTTCTAATGTCCACGTCTTTATCTTGGTCAATCGCTTATCTCTTCATGTCAGCCAGCGTTTCTGCTGCCCTTACACATCACTCTATGAGAAGCAAATCCCGCAATGTCTATCTCTGACCTATATTCCTTTCCTTTATGTTTCAGTTTTTATTTTCTTTACCTTTTGTATTTTCCCCTTTTTTTTTTTTTTTTTTTTTTTTTCACAGATTCTTTTTCACATCCTCTTGTTGCGGCTGAGTTGTGTCTGTCCCCTTGTCTTGCTTCTTGTACCTACCGTGCGTCGTGTGGAGATATGTATCATCCCATTAGTCTATATTCCACACCCCCGTATTCCTCTATTCAAGGCCTTAGTATGCTTCGATGTTGCTAGTTCCCATACCCGGCAGATACTAGCTCGGGCCCGTCCGCCCAGCTATCATTTTCCCTAACGACTGTTTGTTGTGGCGCTACCTATTTCACGACAAATTGATTACTCAATTAGGATCTATCCTCGATGATCTCGGCGGCGCTACGTACCAGTCGTCGCCTGGTCTCGTCCCTGTCCACATCTTCCGCGCTTTGTTCCGCGTCCTCTTGGTCCCGCCCGCTGCCGGTGTGACCCCATGCTCTGGCGGGCCTTTTTATCAGCCGCCCTCACGTGCCCCCCGCTCCGCCTCCTTTGCCCAGGGCCCGCCCGTTTGCTGGGTGATCTGCCCGTTTCCGGTGTATCTCGTTTAGCCTCGCCCCTGCCACACCAGCCACCCGCCACATGCTGCTCTTCTCTTCTCATCCACATGGTCCAACTAGTGTTCATAGTCGGTAATATATTAGATACTAACGCAATGTTAGAGCAATCAGAGAATAGAAGATAACCTGGAAAATATGCTTAGTTTCATCATTAGTCTTGCAGTATCCACTTTACCTCTCCCTGCCCCTAGTCACGTTGCCACAAAGTGTGACACAAGACGTATAGGTGTACTGTTTTGACAAGCGCCTCTATGATAAACTGACACTCCAAGGAGTATACTATCGCATCGTGGCCCCGCCCTCCCGGCGCCCCCCCCCCCACACTGATTTTATCCCTTATAACCTCCACGCGTATTCCACTCATTCACACTTCCCCCCCCACCCCACGAGTGCTAATAGACAATGTGCCGATCACTTAATTTACACAGAGAATGCTTGTTAAGTGTGTTGTATTGCCTTCGTGTCCGTCTTGTTCTTTCTCGCGCTTCTGTTACATTTTGGTACTGAATTAATATTTTAATGAAGGTAATATGTCAGGTGCTTGATATAGTATATAGTATCATACATATCGATAGCCGTATATAGATGCTGCCTCCGCTTAGCTAGGCTTACCCGTGCTAGATTTGAGCTGTGCATGCTAGTGAGGAGGTGCGCCGCTGTGTGATTCCCCCCCCCCCCCGTGCACCAGACGTGCAGCATGAGTACGACTTCGAAATCTACTTCAGCGGAGCAGGATGGCTCTTGGATACGTCTGCGATGGTCCATGGTAAAAATGCGACGGCACTTCTCCCAAAAGGTCTGAACCCCCGCACCCCCGCGCCCACCCTTCAGCCCAGAACATGTTCTTTTGTTTACTATAGTCGCCTGATACGCGTTAAAGCGTAATACAAGCATTGTAGTTAGCTGCAATGCTCCGTCATGAGCCTGTCCCGCTGCACACACATGGTGTCTGGCACATTTCTGCCCCCTTCACACCAGTATAGCTGCCACAGACATTTTATCATCTTCCACCTTCGACGCTTGAAGGTCACCCTTGCAAAGCATATTGCACAAGATTATTTCACGCTACTTTATTTAGTTCTGTTTTGTGTTGTTGTGACGGCCAAGTAACCATGCAATATGGTGTCTTCTGCCATTGCGCACCCGACTCATACGGATTCTGGTGTACTGCTGGGCTGGGCTGGCCTAATCTTCGAATACAACTTCATAGTGAAGACAACAGCTCTAGACGTTATATAAGCCACGTGTGATTTGGCACCTCCTTAACCCCTGCGCCCCCAAGTGGGTATTCGAACCCTGACAGATTACGACATACTATGATGGCCCCGAGGAGACGCGTTCGCTACGTATATATATTGTACGAGACCAGGAGAGGAAGATCTACTGCGCAAAATGAACAATTTCTATGCTCTCATGCGACTTTGAGTAGTATTTGTTGGTAGCCACGAGTACATCGCATAGCCATAGCCCGCCAGTTTGAAATTCGCGCAGGACATGACCTTAATTGACTGTCCTCGCCCGTTTCTCACCCAGAAGCCAAGATTGCATCTTACGCTCCACGTCACGCTATTCGCGAGTATATGACCACAATATGCGAGCACCGATAGCGCAGCACGATCCACTACCCAAGCCGTTGCTCTGTACCTCACACACGTTTTTTCCTCTCGTACGGAAGGTATTGTGAACGATAGCTACGTCATGGTGTGTCCAGATCCGTCTGATAGTGTATGCCTCTAGTTTATTTCCACAACATCTTTTCTGAAGATAGTATACAGCGGGGGTTAGAGAGTGGGGTGGCGGAGGGTGTCGTTGCTGCTTGCAACCTATATCTTATTTGGAGTGCTGTAGACTAGCCACTCCCCCCGTCACAGTCATTTATTTTTGTGAGCGATAGCTCAATTGGGCCGATCACTTAGTCATACTAGCTATCACAATACCTTACAAGATCGAGCACTAACTAAGATTTGTCTCAGGACGCCCAGACCACGCCCTACGTAGCGAACCCCATATTATAGTTCACTGGTGACCCAATTGGAAAGAGACGACTAGCATAGCCATTGTGTGCTTGCGCCACATCCCTCGCACACTTATATGAAGTCGAAGATAGTATCTATAGAAGGGAAACGGTACAGATGTCCGGTGGCGTGCCAGGGGTCGCGCGAGCCTCTAGATGTATCCGAAAGTCCACTTAGGTCATATGGTTATTAGCCCACGGTATATTTCAAATATTTAGTAGCCAAACTCAAAATACTAATTGACACTATGTATACGCTAAGACTACTGCTGGTTTTTTTTTTCTTTTAACGAATTCCTTCCACGCATTAGTTCACAATGTATCTGCAAAGATTCTATCGACGGTATTATTGCGAGCGTGTCAAATTTCATGTATTTTATGTGGTTTTCAACTTCATATCACTAATGTACGATAATATGATGCACCCCCACGTATTGTAGAATTTCCTTTTTATACTAAGCTGCGAATTAGTTATGTATCGACATTATTGTTGTATATTAGCCGGAACCACATAGAAATAGTCCACACTCACATGCAGCAAGCCACACCAAATTCGGATAGGAGACACTTAAATCCAACATCTTAAGTCCTAAGTTTGTCGTCTCTGGCCCCTCGTCTAAGGAAGACAGACGGAAGTTGATAGACGGATCAGTATGGACATGGCAACTATATCGAGCATCGGCTGTTTGTAGCTCCGACTAAAGTAGACACAGAATGATTAAAACATTAGACAGCGTGCTACTCTGACTAGTATTGCTCTGAGCAACAGTACATTAACACTAACAAAACACTAAATACTGATGTATCACACATGTATAATTGTATGTTGGAGAGCGGTGTTGTGACCACAAGCCCTATCTCCAATACGTTTGATGATCCATATACACCCCAATGCTCGCACAGGCAATATCATGTGTATGTGTATTTACTTGACCCTTTCCTCATGATTGGGAACACGGTGGCCTCCCAATTGCGCGTCCTTATCTTTTTATTTATACTGCAGATTCTCCCGCCAATGGTAGTTCTTGTTGTTTAAGAGTTGGAATTGTGGACATCGGTTTGAGGTTAGATAGTCTCATGATGCTTCCAATTGTAATAGATATGAGTAGTCGACATATTAGCTTACAACACTCTAGATTCAGAAGAAAGTGTTCAAAAGAATAGCTAGCGTGCATCGTGGACACGTTAGTATGCAGAGTATACAAACGTAATGATTACGGTGATGCAAGTATTGAATCTTGACAAGACCCTACTAGATATTGACCATTTTGGGAATTTAGTAGGAGATTTTTTGCAACCACTTTATTTATTATAATTAGACGCAGTTACCATTTGTAGAAGCATAGCATTGTATCGAACAACACTATTGAAGTATCTATCAACCCCACACCGCACCATGAAAAGGACCCCACCCCCACGGGTGTGTCCTTCTTAAAGAACTCGTCACATTTTTCCACTCCTAATCCTCCCACATATGGCTACACTACGTATGCCGCCCTGCTTTCTTGGTGGCAAATGTTTGGTTACCGTTCCACATACCCCTATGACAGCACGTATACTTCAGCCACTCATTATCGAAAAGCCTATCTGTGATTTCAGTATTGATTGTCTAACAAGCACGTCAAGCACCTTCCGCTCGATTGCTCTGAATGAGGTGATGAGTAGTCGAGTCACCTGAGTAATATAATAGGTATTTTTTGATTATGTGTGGTCATAGTTGTGTGATAAATATTACATATTATATTATGTCAGTATGATTAGCGTATACTAGTTATTATAGTGCCAGCTGCTTGTGTACACCTCGGTACAACGTAGGTACGTCACTTACGCTATACAACACGGTACATACATACACCCTCCCTCCAGATCATGCAGCACATGGCCCTAACGGGCCCCTCGCTGAGCTCAGCTCCGTCTGGCCAGCTTAACCAACTTTACCTATCACTAGATATGACCGTTAATTTCACAACATATATATGGATATGGAACTTACCAGAGTCGTACGTTGGCTGACGAAGGACAGCAATTTTCAAATTATCAATCATTTTAAATTTGGCTTTTTCGCACTACACGTATTACTAAAGTTCGTTTCGACAACTAGAATTTAAATTAAGAGTTCAGGTACGAGCCGTGGGATATGTACATATTTTGCTCTTCAGAGACAGAACAGTTTTTACCCCGCTGGCGCTTACGGGTCAGTCGGGCCAGGAAAGCAATTTAGTTTCCCTGTATATAAATTTGAAGTTGACAAATGTCATAGAATAAGGAATTGGAAGTCACAAACAACAAAAAAAACCATACAAACATGATTTGCCACGAGGTGTGCAGCACCATTAACGGGATAGTATCTTAACTTTGCATTGTCGTATTGAATGATAGAGTACTATCATTGTTGTCTCTGTCTGTGCACTTCAAGTACCTCATGTCAAAATTTTGTTGTTCTCCGCCCCCGAACAAGTAAATGAAGGTCAAGAGTACCAATACTTACGAACAATTACACACGCATTGATTTGGCGTGTCGAAGGTTCCGTCTTGGCACTAGCCCCCAAATTCCCTCGCGCCACGCACATGCGTTATTTGTATCATTGCGTTCTGTGTGACTTAGTATAGACTGCCTTACCTGCGCGCACTCACGCCACTACTCGCCATGAACAGCGCTCCAACGCTTTTTTTTTTCTTTTTCTATTGTTTGTGTGGAGCCAAGTGGCTGGGTTTAAATTAACTCTATAAATTTTTCTGATATGATCTGCCCTCCTTTACCGTATTTTAATTCTCATGACCACACATGCCATATTCGCTGCACCCATCTGCATACGCACACACACACACTTTATAACATTTTATCAGACATACAATGAACATAAATTAATATAAGGAATGAGAATATCTCGCAAACACTTGCTAAAGAAAATGTGTGTTGTCGTATGTGAACTGTATCAATTATTCTATTATTAATAAGATAATATAAATAAAAGATATGTTTTAAGCGAAAAACAAAAAACTATATAAGACTCCGTCGGGAGCGGCCGACTAGAAGCTACCCGGAACCCAGTTGCAATAAATACATATACTTGTCTTTTTTTTTTCGCCTCACCCTTGTTCTGCCAACATATCTCAAAACAATTAAACTATATCTCGGCGTTCACCGATTTGCGTCCGAATTTATTTTTCCCTGCCCTTATTCGTTCTGCTTTACCCCTTATGAATAACATTTTACATTCATAATTCTGTAATTTTATGTGTATACTGTATATAATGTGTATCCGAAACCTGAGGTGAGTGTACGCCCCGCCACTTTTTAGAGCATATATCATCCTCTTGATCCCTAGTTGCAAGTGAAGCCCTGCTATACACCTAATTATATAATGAAGTATCTTAGTCGTTAGTATGTCGATCGTATGATGTTCCATCACGCTGATACAGAGCTCTGCGACAGGGCTCTAGTCTCCAGCCGTTGCTGTTCTTATCAACAGGATTGGACTGCACATTTTAGGGGTAGTGTTCAGAAAAGAGATCATAGTCGTCGTCACTGCCGCATGTACGCTCGAACCACCCTAACTTCCAATCCTCGATGTTCCGACTTTCCATAAGGTGCTATATTGGTGTTAGGTATACGAAATTCAGGATAGGGAGTCGTAGTATCATTGCGAACTGTAAGGACCAGTACTAGTTAAGACACTGTGTAATATATGAACTGCACATCACATTTCGTACAGCAAGGCCATGTTTGTGTTTTTTTATGTCCAACCACTCACCTGATGCAGCTGCATAGGTACTGCCACCCCCCCCCTGCGTTACGACACGTCACTATAACTATAGCAATATTATTACGATATTGTTCTATCTCGCCATCTCATTGAACGCGTTTCTATAACTGAGCTATCTCACAGTTCGATTCAGTACGAGATGTAACGTGCAGTATCGATACTCTGCCAACCCGGCACATGCAGCATGACTGGATCAACAGGCTAATATCAGCATCTTCTCGTCGGACCCTACCTCTATCCGCTCATCAATATGCCAAAACCTTCCTATCCTTTTCGTCACCTACACACCAAGTATAGACCAACTGCCTCACACACCACACACATCTCGCTCAATCACTGCATGGCTTGTTACCTTTGTTATATAAGACAGCTACACGCACCCTGGCTCTACCACAAACATGCTTCATAGTGTATAGTGTCTCCGTTGGAGAGCCCCTATCCACCTTTTGTTATTACCCTGAACTAGTGTGCCCCACACCCACTATCCTCACACCTCACCCCATAACCTCTATCCACCCCCCCCCCCTCCTGTTGACTTTACTTTCTGGTAAAGCCTTAACGCATCAGCACCCTATACCACACCAAAGCACCCCCCCCTGTGTTCTTTTTATTACCGATTGTAGGCTGTGGACATTGTTGTATTCGCAGAATAGTTCTATCTAGTACTCTTATGAGTATCTTCCAGGATCGCACGATCATTAGATGACCATATAATTCGATCTATATTATGGTCATACGGAGACAGCTCAGTATGCGTATACCTGCCCCCCAACACCAGACACAAGTACTTGATCTTTTCATACTCTGTTTGTTTCCCTTTCTATAGCCGCATTTCCCCTCTCTCCCCCCATTCACCCACTCTTATATTCCCTCCGTATTCCGTATTTATCACTCTATTATCAGTCTATCTTCTATTTACCTCACCCTTTTTTCATCCTTATCCCTTTTCCCACATCCTTTGCACATTCCCTTCCTCTTTCTTTCTTCTACACTTCTTTGCCTTCCTTCATTCTCTTTTTCATTGACGTTTTTATGGGGCGGAGATGCTTCCTTCTGCCTTATACTTGCACAAAACATTATACCCTTTTAACCTTTATGGGTTAAGGGATAAAAAGAATTATGTATTTCCTTACAATAAAAGGTCGGTTTGCTCGAGGAGTAAAGTGAAAAAAATTTAGGTCGAAAGGTCCTGAACAATTAACGGAAGTGGTGTTCTGGTCGTAGGGGCGCGGCTTGTGTCTGTTTCAGTTAACCCTGCCCAAGCGGGGTTGACGACTCCATATATGTTCCCACCCCCACCTTCGCATGGTAGACATTGATTGCTGGTATGATCGTCAGCACCTGAGAATATCCGACAAGGTATATGTGCGATCCACATTTTATATGTTGTGCAGCATGTATGCCCTTCACAGCAGCTGCTGTGAAGCTCGCGTCCCCCTTTATCCATTCGCGCATGTATATTGTATAGTGCATGTATTTTTCTATTCATTTTTCTGCGTATCTCGGTAGGCAGGGGATTGAGGATTGATCTTTAATGTCTTTCATTTCTCATTTATGTCTATGATAATGGTCCTTTTAGATTCTTTTTTTTTTTAAGTAAATGTGTAAAGATGGGGTTTCCGATAACTGGGGGGGATAAATATCGATAAATTCTCTAACCTCTAACTTGCGCTATATGTGCCCATCATTATTGTATTTTTTTTTTTTTTTTTGCTC
The DNA here is from genome assembly GCA_030179655.1 of Scaptomyza flava. Classification (NCBI taxonomy): domain Eukaryota; kingdom Metazoa; phylum Arthropoda; class Insecta; order Diptera; family Drosophilidae; genus Scaptomyza; species Scaptomyza flava. The sequence goes on along the minus strand of JARNME010000404.1, from coordinate 45,837,105 downwards.
ATAAGATAGGTGATGCATCGCTTGTTTCGACAAAGACCTGCCCTACTGCCCGCGCGCTCGCGTCTGGAGGCGTGCCACGCCTCAGCATGCAGTGACTGGCTGCGCTGAGCCCGCCCCACCGCGTCCTCGCACCGTCCAAATCTCTATCCTCGCACAAACTGCACAGTTTTTGTTCGGGGTCACCTAACAATCACCACTGTTGGACTGCGTTCTCTTCCTCTCTTTCTCTTTCTCATCACTATGGCACACCACCAAAGATTGGCCTGTTGTGTTTCCTTCTATTATCTGTTTCTTATAACGCTGTACGTCTATAGAATTTACCCCCCCCCTCAGATTTGCCTCAGCACCCCACATTCCCCTAGTTATCGTAGAACCCCCATCTTGACACTTTAATTTACTATCCCATAGATAAAGAGAATTGGAAAGTTTAAAGACTCTAGCCTGAAGAATGTGGAAAAAAGTTGCGTTCATACAGACGGAAAGACGGACAGACACCATGACGGACATTGCACAAACTCAATATACTCCTTACCTTCGGTATCGAGTATAAAAATGCGGTACCATTTTGAAATTAAGAGTCCCACGATTGGTCAGTTTACTGACCAGCACAAGACCTGCTATAGCAGAACACCATGTCCGTTATTGCTTCAGACCTTTCGCTAATTTTTTTCCTTTACTCGAAGCCCTACCTTTTTTGTAAGAATAACAATTAATTCTTTTTATACCCTTAACCCATAAAATGGGTTAAAAAGGGTATAATGGTTTTGTGCAAAAGTATGTAACAGGCAGAAGGAAGCATCTCCGACCCCATAAAGCATATACATATATTCTTGATCAGCATCAACAGCCGAGACGATATAGCCATGTCCGTCTGTCCGTGTGTATTAACGAGTAGATCTCAGAGCCTAAAAGAGCTAGAGACTTCAGATTTTTAATATAAGTTCTCCTATACCATGAGCAAAACAAGCTATCTTCAAATTATCGATAACTATTCTGGTTTTCAATATACACATGGTATCGATAACAAAATATATCGAAAATGTAAAAATGAGGATTGAAATAATTGGTAACGATAGAACTTTTCTAAAAATGTTGTACAAATCGGTTAAGAAACACCGGAGATATTGAATTTAATCGATTGACGTTAAGTCAGTATACCAAAGTCAATTATAAATTAAATTTTTTTATTGCAACTAGGTTCAGGGTATCTTTTAGTCGGGCTCTCCAAACTAGAGCCTTCTTACTTGTTTTACTCTGTGGCTGTTTTATATCATAAAAATACACTTCAATTGACCATTCGATGTTTTTGTGTTGGTGGCAACTGCCCTTTACTTTTAGAGTTAGGGGTTGCTAATTGATATGCTTTGGTAGTTGCGATCTGTTTCTGTGAATATAATGCCACTGAGGGATGATTCAAAAAACTTACCCTCACAATGATAGCTTTAAAATGGCGTTCATAATACGATACAAAACGTAAAATGCTTAAAGTTATATGACGTGCTAACTGATGTTCAGTTAAACATTATCATGTGAGAATTTGGTTGGAATGAAAACATTGCACTTGCATGTACGAATGTGAATTGAGAATTTTTTTCAAGTGCGAATATGTACACCTGTAAATTAAAAATATTTCCACTTCTGCATTTTTTATACCCCTAACCCATAAAATGGGTAAAAAGGGTAAAATGGTTATGTGCAAAAGTATGCAACAGGCAGAAGGAAACATCTCCGACCCCAAAAAGTATATATATTATTGATCAGCATCAACAGCCGAGACGATATAGCCATGTCCGTCTGTATGAACGCGTGGATCTCAGAGACTACAAGAGCTAGAGACTTCATATTTTGGATATAAGTTCTCCTATACCATAAGCAGAACAAGTTTGTTTCAAATTATCGATAACTATTCTGGTTTCCGATATACACATAATATCGATATCAATAAAATATCGAATTTGGAAAATGTAAAAATAAGGGTTGAAGTAATGGGTAACGACAGAACTTTTCTGAAAATTTCGTCAAAATCGGTTAAGAAACGCCGGAGATATCGAGTTTAATCGATTGAAGTTATGGCAATATACCAAAGTGTTATTCAAATTATATATATTTATTGCAACTGGGTTCCGGGTATCTTCTAGTCTGGCTCTCCCGACTAGAGTCTTATTAGTTTTTTTTTTCGACTTAAAAACAATAATCTATTTATTATTATATTATATTATTAATAATATAATAATTGATACTAGTTATAAATACTAAGTCTTCTTCTTTAAAAAGCAAGTGTTTGCGAGATATTCTCATTCCTTATATTATTTAAGTCATTAAGTAGTAAATAGGAAAGTTATTTTATTATTTTAGGTCGAAAAGTGCTCATTATGGTTGAAAAAGGGCTAGATCATTCATAGAAAATTTATATTATTTTTAAAACCACACAGACAATTTGGTCGATTTGTTAGGATTTCTATGAAATAATACAAAACCAAAAAAAAACTTAGTGGCGCATAGTTAATTTTGGCTATGCCAAGACTATGATACCCTTCACACAGCCAAAATCAATGCTTGTTGGTAATTTTTCGCTAATATTTTTACTCTTGACCGTCATTTACTTGTTCGTGTGCGATAACAACAACAGTTTGACATGAAGGTACTTGAAAGTGCACGACAGAGACAACAAATGATAGTACGATATCAATCAATACGATCAATGCAAAGTTAAGATACTATCGCGTTAATGGTGCTGCCAAACCTTACGAGCAAATCAACTGTTTTGTATGGTATTTTTTGTTGTTTTGTGACTTCCAAATTCTTATTCTATTGACATTTGAAAACTTAAATTTAATATAAAGTGGAAAATAAATTGCCTTTACTGAGCCCGACTGAAACCCGTAAGCGGCAGCGGGGTAAAAACTTTTCTGTCTCTGAAGAGCAAAATATGTACATATACCACGGCTCGTACCTGAACTCATTAATTTAAATTCTAGTTGTCGAAACGAACTTAAAACGAATCGAAAAAGCCAAAGTTGAAAATGATTGATAAATTGAAATTGAGCTTCGTCGCAACGTACGACTCTGGTAAGTTCTATACCTATATATTTTAGTGAAATAACGGTATATATAGGATAGGTAAAGTTTGGTTAAGCTGGCCAGACGGAGCTGAGCTCATCGATGGGCCTTAGGGCCATTGTGCTGCATGATGCTGGAGGGAGGTTATTGGAA
>JARNME010000404.1:45823148-45833881 GCA_030179655.1 Scaptomyza flava | reverse complement strand
AGCTCTACGTTTGTAAAAAGTGGTGGATGAGGGGCTGGGGCGGTATGGGTTAGCGTGGCATAAACATTCTAGATGCAGATCTTTGTGGAATGTCAAATGCTATCTTCATACCTTAATTGGGGACTCTAGCTCGAAGTTTGTAAAAGGTATGGAAAGTGGGGCTGGGGGCGGTATAAGAAGGCTTGACATCCAAATTTTTGATGTGGTAGATACTCGCATTCCCGATTTTAAATTTAGTGGCGCTAGCTAAAAAACTGTGGAAGCTATAGGCGTTTTGTATTTCAAATTGCGGGGGGTTAGGTTGGAATGCGTGGGCGTGGCTCCAAAGCTTTGATCTTTACCTTCGGCATCGAGCATAAAAAGGGTAGAATGGTGGTGCGCAAATGTATATAAAATATAAAGAATAAGCTTCTCTGACTCTATAAAGTAAATATATTGATGATCAGCAACAACAGTCGAGTCGATTTTACCATGTCAATCTTTCTGTCTGTCCGTCATTCAGATTTGGAACATAAGCTTTTTTAACCGATAGGCAGCGCAAGTTTGCTTCAAACTATCGATAGCTCATCCGGTTTCCAATATTCACATGGAAACGATAAGGACAAAATTTTGAAACTTTATCCAAAGACTGTTTACGAAATATTGATCATCTGTGAAAATTTGATCGAAATCAGCTGAGAAAGCCCGGAGATATCGAAAACTAAAGTTAAGCCAAGCATTCAGCAGCATTCATGCACTTTATGCATACGTGTGCGTCGACACGCACACATAAATACATACTAATTATGACTGTAGACGTAATGTCTGTTAGAGCTTATTCGACTAGAGCTTTCTTGCTTATTTATTTTGATATAAGCTTTTTTTATCTGCCACTAAAGCTTTCTAGTTCTGAGCAACTACACATGTATCTACTGTTACCTTCAACTTGAATACAATAAAATTGAAATATATTTGATTCATTTTTGCATATTTTGATATGTTTACATATTTAATTGTTTAATGTTTGTATCTACTTTCATCGATTGAGGATAGCAGTGACTAATGGGCATAAATGGAAGTTCTATTAACTTGATACTTGTCTCACCTCTTTTGACGGTCCGCCAAACCTCTGAACTCAGCTCGTCAATTAAAACAAAAGGGAAGGTTCAGCCTCAGAATGGAAAATACCCTTAGAAATTACCCTTTTCTCCTAGTGTTACTTAGTTTACGAACCTGTCATAACGTGTGAATGATAGATAATATGCAAAACCATAAAACATCTACCACTACAGGGTATATTAGGCATGCGATAAACACCTACAAATATTCCTGCGTCCTGCTGTAGACTTTTACCTTTTTGTATGGAGCGTTGAGGTATTCGTGTATGGCAAATCAGGTGACACTTTGAAGGGTACAGTGCTGTGGGCTGGGGTACGAGTTTGCCGTATGCCAGGAAACTGTCAAGCTAGGCAATGCTTGTTGATACATATTTTCACACGCACACACTTAAACACAAATATATACTTATATATATGTATAAGCGCATATATACCCACTAGCTCTGGAAGCTAACACCACGTAAGCTCGCGCTAGTTACCCGGTACCTAGTAACCACTAGTTCCAGCCTTGACTTTGAAGTGACGCATTTAACATTTCCTTCCACTTCATTATTTCAGTGTTAGCAATTTACTTGTAAGGAAGTCAGTTGGGAAGTCAGTTTGGCGGTGCCCTACTACACGGCTCAGTACGAGAAAAAATTAGTTTCATTTTATAGCTAGACCGATAGTTGGAAACTACTGTACGTGCGAGAGTATTGTGGCAGATCAAATCTATAACAAGCAGTCTCTGTTTGTTGGTTTGTTTGAGGCTTATGGACTTTTATGGACCACTGGAAAATAAAATGCTTCATCTTATTATATAATATTGCTCGTTTAAAACTCATGGTAAGTCGAAAACTACTTGTTAATTAAATGTTCACTGTTGTAATATAAGTGAAAGAAAGGAAAACACAAAACAAGTAAGCGCAGCTGTTTAGTAAACGTTAAACAGAAATTGAGCATAGCATGTTCCCAGGGCAATATTTTATAAGTTGTGCTATCTCGTGTCCGAAAATTAAAAAGGAACACGGACGAAACACGCACGAATACCTCGTGGCACTTTTGCCAGCATAACTCGAGCCCATATCTATTTGCTAGCCATTTGACTATAAAAAACAAGTAAGAAGGCTCTGGTCGAGAAAGCTCAACTAGGAGCGTAAGCCTAAACTAAGTGTGTTTGTGCATGGATCTACAAACAATGACTGAACTATTGCGCCACTGCATGTTGACTAAACTTCAACTTGTTAATGAGAAATCATTATTATGACCATAATTTCATAAAAAATAATTTTTAATAATTAAAAATCGAGATTTTATTGTTATTGAACCATATGTATAATAAATGAAATAAATGGGCGCTTTGTGCAATATTTTCGTATATCGAGTGCCAGATGCTTTTTTCACAATGATACTAGTATTTTTCTATTATTATTGTTTTAAGCTTATTTTAAAACTAAATTTTTAAATTTTTAGTTCAACGTTTTTAAAAAGCGTATTTTACAAAAAAAAAGATTTATACTCTATCTTTTTAGTTTTAGTTTTACTTAACTTTTACGTTGGATGTTCTTTTAATACGTGTTTTTGAGATTTTTTTTAGCTATAAGTATTCATAATAACTCTATAGTTAGATTTAAAAAATAAAAAATAAAAACACCCTGAAAGTATGTTTTAAATGTTTTTTGGTATTCGAAATTATCAATTAACTATATTCCGAACTGGCGGGTAGTAACAGTTACATGGTCTGCAATTTGGTCAACGGTTGGTTATGCAGCACGCGTGCGAATTTTTTCTCAAATTTTGTCTACTTTTCTGCATATTTAATACGCAATTAAGCAATTTGAATAGCAGCTAACATGGAAAATGCATTTTCTCTTTTTGCAGTCGGTGTGACCAAGGGGGTTGTAAGCCACACCATCAAAAAGTTAATGTGTGGGCCCGCCTTGTGTTTCCCTCTTCATCAATGGCTAAAGAAATTGATTTTAAAAGAAAGTGTTTGGTTTTCATATTGTTTTTCTCGTTTTTAATATTTTTTATGAATTAATATTTTTAATGAAGGTAAATTGGTGTTGTGTAAAGTCCATCAAGCTGTCTGTCCGTCAGCCCGTCTGTATGAATGCGCGTTTTTCAAAGCACGTGAGCTATAGACTTGAGACTTTGCAAATCTCTTGGTCCACGTCTGCGTTAAAAATGCGGACTTCTCCCAAACGTCTGAACTTCGCTGTTCAAAAAGTCAAATGCGTTTACTATACTCGATACCGAAGGTAAAGAGTATACATATTGGGTTTGTGCAATGTCCGTCATGCTGTCCGTCCGTCCGTCCGTATGTGCACAACATTTTTCCACACCCTTCAAGCTAAGGACTTGAAACTTTGCAATTATCTTTATTTATGGCAAAGTAAATTAAAGTGTCTAGATTGGGACTCTACGATAACTGGGGGGCTGGCTAATCGATAAATTCAATAACACAAAATCGACATATCCACCTATTTCGCACATCCTTACACCTAGAACTAACAAATTTGGCGAGAAGATAGCTACTAGCAACCCCAAAAAAACTGCATCAAAAATTTTGGAGCCACCTCCACACATGCCGCAGTTTGAAATCAGAAACTTAATTGCTTTCACAGTTTCTGAGCTAAAGCCACGCCTTTCCATATCGCCCGAGCCGTCGCCAGACGTCCCAAAGCTTCGTTAAAAACGGAAGAACGTGTATTGACCACTCTTTTTGAGATACAGCCACCAAATTTGGTAGGAAGATAGCTAGTAACAATCCACAAATTCTGGATGCCACGCCCACCCATAGCGCCAAATGAAGAAGGAAGATAGCTGGTGTCATCCCCGTCTGAATAGATTATTCTATAAGGCAACGTACATTCCTGCTGCATCCGCACCCATTTTGCAATCAGGTATTTTTTTTGCCGTTTTCAAATTATTTATAGAAAACAGTGCATCGCGAACGTGTCCAAAATGCAATGTAAAAAATAGATATGTAAAAATTTAACTTCACAACTTAGAAATATGATGAAGATAATAATAATAAGGAATACATTTTTAATTAGCGATAAAATATTAGGAAATATTATATTTTTTGAATAAGCTGTTTTAGCAACTAAAAGTAGCCAAAAATGAAAAAAACGCATCTATGTGACTTTCTGAGCAAATAATTCACAACAAAAACATAAATATGATGTAAAACTTTAACTTTCGTTGGTGACGGTTGTGTTTTTGCGTGCTCGCAGTAAATTCTCTGTTTTCTTGTGATTGTGAACGGTGTTTTGATTGGTAACATTTGTAAACATTAAGAAAAGTGATCGCAGGTGTACGTTGTATGTATGTATGTATTTACGTGTGAAATATTGAATTGCCGGCTTAATATTGATTTTAATTTGTAGTCGAACAGCCGCTGCATTGCTGCATATGTACATCCATACATCCATCCATTTGCATTCGCATATTCTGTGATTTCGTCTGCTAACGTCAAGCATTTTGTCTATTTTCTTGCTCTCGCTCTCCAACGTCAGTCCTCCCCGCTCTCGGCTGCTCTTATCAGTCGTTCTTGCAGTTATAACTGCTTACGGCGCTCACGCACTCTCGCCTAAGCGCTCTTTTGATCTTTACCGTTTTATCGTGCTCTTTGCATTGATACGTTATAACTTAAACATATCGGGAGAGCCCGACTAGAAGATACCCTGAACCCAGTTGCCATTAATATACTAAATTTATAATTGACTTAGGTATATTGACTTAGTTTCAATCGATAAAATTCGATATGTCCGGTGTTTCTTAACCGGTTTGGACGAAATTTTCAGAAAAGTTCTATCGTTACCCATTACTTCAACCCTAATTTTTAGATTTTCCAAATTTGATATTTTTTGGTATCGATATTATGTGTATATCGGAAACCAGAATAGTTATCGATAATTTGAAGCAAACTTGTGCAGCTCATGGTATAAGAGAACTTATATACAAAATTTGAAGTCTCTTGCTCTTGTAGTCTCTGAGATCCACGCGTTCATACAGACGGACGGACGGACAGACAGACGGACATGGCTATATCGTCTCGGCTGTTGATGCTGATCCAGAATATATATACTTTATGGGGTCGGAGAAGAAAATGTCAATGGCAGGGGTATACGCTGCCTTAAAGATTCTCCGATGCAGATGGGGATGCAAACAGCTATCTTCATACCAACTTTGGTGACTCGAGCTCAAAGTTTGTAAGAGGTGGGGAAAGGGGCTCCAAAGCTTTGATGCAGATTTTTGGGGGTCGTTGCCAGCTATCTTCCTACCAAATTTGGTGGCTCTAGCTTCACAGCTCTGGAAGATACACGCATTCCCGTTTTTGACGAAGCGTTGGGGTGGATGGGGGCGGCTAGGGCAGTATTGGTGGGCGTGGCATCCAAACTTTTGATGCAGTTTTTGGGGGGTCATCATCACCTATCTTGGCACCAAATTTGGTGGCTATAGCTCAAGTTGAGTTATAGAATTTATCGATTTGTCAGCCCCCCAGTTATCGTAGAACCCCCATCTTGACACTTTAATTTACTATCCCATAGATAAAGAGAATTGGAAAGTTTAAAGACTCTAGCCTGAAGAATGTGGAAAAAAGTTGCGTTCATACAGACGGAAAGACGGACAGACACCATGACGGACATTGCACAAACTCAATATACTCCTTACCTTCGGTATCGAGTATAAAAATGCGGTACCATTTTGAAATTAAGAGTCCCACGATTGGTCAGTTTACTGACCAGCACAAGACCTGCTATAGCAGAACACCATGTCCGTTATTGCTTCAGACCTTTCGCTAATTTTTTTCCTTTACTCGAAGCCCTACCTTTTTTGTAAGAATAACAATTAATTCTTTTATACCTTAACCCATAAAATGGGTTAAAAGGGTATAATGGTTTTGTGCAAAAGTATGTAACAGGCAGAAGGAAGCATCTCCGACCCCATAAAGCATATACATATATTCTTGATCAGCATCAACAGCCGAGACGATATAGCCATGTCCGTCTGTCCGTGTGTATTAACGAGTAGATCTCAGAGCCTAAAAGAGCTAGAGACTTCAGATTTTTAATATAAGTTCTCCTATACCATGAGCAAACAAGCTATCTTCAAATTATCGATAACTATTCTGGTTTTCAATATACACATGGTATCGATAACAAAATATATCGAAAATGTAAAAATGAGGATTGAAATAATTGGTAACGATAGAACTTTTCTAAAAATGTTGTACAAATCGGTTAAGAAACACCGGAGATATTGAATTTAATCGATTGACGTTAAGTCAGTATACCAAAGTCAATTATAAATTAAATTTTTTTATTGCAACTAGGTTCAGGGTATCTTTTAGTCGGGCTCTCCAAACTAGAGCCTTCTTACTTGTTTTACTCTGTGGCTGTTTTATATCATAAAAATACACTTCAATTGACCATTCGATGTTTTTTGGTTGGTGGCAACTGCCCTTTACTTTTAGAGTTAGGGGTTGCTAATTGATATGCTTTGGTAGTTGCGATCTGTTTCTGTGAATATAATGCCACTGAGGGATGATTCAAAAACTTACCCTCACAATGATAGCTTTAAAATGGCGTTCATAATACGATACAAAACGTAAAATGCTTAAAGTTATATGACGTGCTAACTGATGTTCAGTTAAACATTATCATGTGAGAATTTGGTTGGAATGAAAACATTGCACTTGCATGTACGAATGTGAATTGAGAATTTTTTTCAAGTGCGAATATGTACACCTGTAAATTAAAAATATTTCCACTTCTGCATTTTTTATACCCCTAACCCATAAAATGGGTAAAAAGGGTAAAATGGTTATGTGCAAAAGTATGCAACAGGCAGAAGGAAACATCTCCGACCCCAAAAAGTATATAATTATTGATCAGCATCAACAGCCGAGACGATATAGCCATGTCCGTCTGTATGAACGCGTGGATCTCAGAGACTACAAGAGCTAGAGACTTCATATTTTGGATATAAGTTCTCCTATACCATAAGCAGAACAGTTTGTTTCAAATTATCGATAACTATTCTGGTTCCGATATACACATAATATCGATATCAATAAAATATCGAATTTGGAAAATGTAAAATAAGGGTTGAAGTAATGGGTAACGACAGAACTTTTCTGAAAATTTCGTCAAAATCGGTTAAGAAACGCCGGAGATATCGAGTTTAATCGATTGAAGTTATGGCAATATACCAAAGTGTTATTCAAATTATATATATTTATTGCAACTGGGTTCCGGGTATCTTCTAGTCTGGCTCTCCCGACTAGAGTCTTATTAGTTTTTTTTTCGACTTAAAAACAATAATCTATTTATTATTATATTATTATTATAATATAATAATTGATACTAGTTATAAATACTAAGTCTTCTTCTTTAAAAAGCAAGTGTTTGCGAGATATTCTCATTCCTTATATTATTTAAGTCATTAAGTAGTAAATAGGAAAGTTATTTTATTATTTTAGGTCGAAAAGTGCTCATTATGGTTGAAAAAGGGCTAGATCATTCATAGAAAATTTATATTATTTTTAAAACCACACAGACAATTTGGTCGATTTGTTAGGATTTCTATGAAATAATACAAAACCAAAAAAAAACTTAGTGGCGCATAGTTAATTTTGGCTATGCCAAGACTATGATACCCTTCACACAGCCAAATCAATGCTTGTTGGTAATTTTTCGCTAATATTTTTACTCTTGACCGTCATTTACTTGTTCGTGTGCGATAACAACAACAGTTTGACATGAAGGTACTTGAAAGTGCACGACAGAGACAACAAATGATAGTACGATATCAATCAATACGATCAATGCAAAGTTAAGATACTATCGCGTTAATGGTGCTGCCAAACCTTACGAGCAAATCAACTGTTTTGTATGGTATTTTTTTGTTGTTTTGTGACTTCCAAATTCTTATTCTATTGACATTTGAAAACTTAAATTTAATATAAAGTGGAAAATAAATTGCCTTTACTGAGCCCGACTGAAACCCGTAAGCGGCAGCGGGGTAAAAACTTTTCTGTCTCTGAAGAGCAAAATATGTACATATACCACGGCTCGTACCTGAACTAGGCTTGTTGAATATATATCGATATATTGAAATATCGATGATATATTTCTTTGATAATATATTTTGAAGCGATATTTTTGAACTTCGATATTATCAATATCGATATTTTTCGGCGATATCATTAGGCGATATAATTTACCGTTGCTTTTTATTCCCGCGACAAAAGTTGTTGTTTTATCATGGAGGCGAAAACATATTTTGATAAATTAGATGAGACTACATCAAAATGCAAACTTTGCAATAAAGTTGTAAGGACCAGTGGCAATACCACAAATCTAAAAACGCATTTAAAAAACAAGCACTATGATGCTTTTTTGAAGTGCAATGTTGAGCCTACAAGAAAGCGCAAAGCTGTGAGAATACACATACTTACATACATACCACCTCACTATCTTTAAAAACCATTTAACACTTTATTTTATTTATGTTATAGGGTCCATGTATCCCAGAGAACGAAATGGCGACATCACAGCCGACATTGCAACAATGTGTTGAAAGTGCTGAATCTTTTAAAGGCAAGTCCGATATATACATACATATGTAAATATTATACATAAATATTCATTTTTGAATAACCAGAAGGTGGATCAAAAGCCCGTGCTATAACGGATGATATTGTTTTCATGATATGCAAGGACAACATGCCCGTTCGTTGTGTTGAAAAAGAGGGCTTGACGAGATTAATGGCAACCTGCGTTCCTAGGTATAAGCTACCTAGTCGCTCAAAAGTAAGAACTACCTCTAATATACATACTTATTTGGACAACAAGTAATTACATTTTTGTTTTAAGGTTACTTCAATGATTGAGACCAAATACGAGGAAGCCAAAGAAAATATCAAACTGTCATTTGAAAATGTTGAACATGTTTCATTTACATGCGATATAGTGACTGTTACAAATTCTACAAGATCATTTTTAACAGTCACAGCACACTACATTCATAATAACAAACTTTGCTCGATTAGCTTAGAGGCAGCACGCATTACTCAGGTAAGAGTTACAATCATTTCAAATTATATGTTAATCTTAGTAACTTTTTATTGTAATTGTGTATTTATAGTCACACACAGCTGATCTTATAAGCAACATGCTTATTAATGCTGCTTTAAATTTCAATATAGCAAAAACAAAGTGGAACAGCGTTACTACTGATAATGCAGCGAATATGCTAGCGGCTTCACGCATTTTTGTTGGGAGTAATCGCCACATAAGCTGCATGGCGCACACTATTAATCTCATAGTGGATGATGCCTTAACAAAATTGAAGGTTTTTGCCATATTGTTGATCGTATAAAACAAATAGTAACGTACTTCAAAAGAAGCCCAAGTGCCATGGATGATTTGCGTGATATACAGATCGCAAATGGTACAGCTGAGGGTCGGGTGAATACTCTCGTACAAAATGTAGACACGCGCTGGAACTCGTGCCTTGACATGATGAACTCTTATTGTAAGCTGGCAACCGTGGTTTCAGCCGTGCTTCTTAAAAGATCTGAGAAGTCAAAGTGCTGCCCCGAAATATTACAGCACACGAACTTAATACAACAAGGGATATGACAAATTTGCTAATGCCATTTAAAGAGGCCACCGAAAATATTAGTGGCGAAACGTATGTCACGGTGAGCCTGACAATCCCACTAGTATCTTTGATCAAAAAAACGGCTGGAACGAATTGAGGTCAACACAAAGCAGGGCGAGCTTGCTAAAGAAATCACTATTTCAAGTGCCAGAAATCGCTTAGATCCGCTTGAGAAATCAAAGTATCTCGCAAAATCTGCATTACTCGACCCTCGATTCAAAAAAATGCATTTTGGGTCACCTTTTGTCGTTGCTGACGCTGTAAATGACTTATCATTGGAGATGTTGAGCAATGAAAGCCAGGTAAGCAGTGACAAAATCTGTTATATCAAATGTATTAATATATAAAAACGTATTTTTAAAGCTCCCACAAACTACCAGTGGATTGGTAGTTCCCTCAACTGATACAGAATCGCTTTGGAGCGAGCATGAAGTTGTTTTAGCGTCGCATATGGAGCCAGAATCCAATCCAACAAAGAGATCAAGCTTTATTTAAGTACACAGCCAATCGAACGGGGAAAGGATCCTATAAGTATTGGGTTAACCAAAATGAAAATATGCCAAACTTGTCGAAGATCGCATTAAAATATTTAATTGCTCCGGGAAGTTCTGTTGCTTCGGAACGGATGGCATCTGCCATTAAAGTTGTGGTGTGCGACTCTCGCAGTAAAATGACTGACGAGCATATTAAGCAGCGTGTTTTTTTAAAATCTTACAACTCGGAGTTATGGTAATGACATATAATATAACCATGTAAAATGTAATATTTCTGGAAAATAAACCACTTTTTATTTTGAATAACAGCACCCTGGCCTAGTATGGAACAAAGTTTTTGAGGACAACCATTTTTAAATTGTACCTAGGAAAAAAATATCATCGATAATATCGATATTTTTTTCTGAACATATATCATTAAAATAATATTTTCTTAGTATCGAAATACCATCGATATTGATATTTTTTAAAATATCAACACCCCTAA
>JARNME010000404.1:45677913-45822887 GCA_030179655.1 Scaptomyza flava | reverse complement strand
GTGTAAAAGGGATGGTTTGTCAGTGCTTAGGTAGGAACGATGAAGCAAACCTTTATTATAAAAGTTCTTTACATGCATAGGTTATAATAGAATGTGGACCTTGAAATACTAATATTAACTAATTTTTCTCGGACGGGCACAAACATACATAGCAAAACGGCTGATCGTGCTTGTTAAAAATATATACACTTTATGTGGTCGGATATGCTTTCATATATGTACCTGTAACAAACATTTGCACAAAAACCGCATACGTATTTTACCAATTAATGGGATTAGGGTGAAAAATGGCGAGTTCTTTAACTTTCACTTTATAAATATCATATGTTTAAGATTTAACTTTGTTTTAACAAAGGTAAAGGCTATATTGGGTTTGTGCAATGTCCGTCATGGTGTCTGTCCGTCCGTATGAACGCAACTTTTTTTGAAACTCTTCAAGCTAGAGACTTGAAACTTTGCGACTAATTTTTTCTATGGCAAATCGATGAGTTCGATAACTCAAAACCGATAAATCCACAAATTTCCCACATCTTAACAACAAGAACTACCAAATTCGGGGCGGCTACGGCATTATTGGTGGGCGTGGCATCCAAACATTTGATGCAGTTTTTGGGGTGTCATCATCACCTATCTTGGCACCAAATTGGGTGGCTATGGCTCAAAAACTTTAGGAGATATGGGCTTTTTATACCCTTAACCCATAAAATGGGTAAATAAGGGTATAATGGTTTTGTGGAAAAGTATGTAACAGGCAGAAGGAAGCATCTCCGACCCTATAAAGTGTATATATTCTTGATCAGCATCAACAGCCGAGACGATATAGCCATGTCCGTCTGTCCGTCTGTCCGTCCGTCTGTCCGTCTGTATGAACGCGTGGATCTCAGAGACTACAAGAGCTAGAGACTTCAGATTTTGGATTTAAGTTCTCCTATACCATGAGCAGAACAAGTTTGCTTCAAATTATCGATAACTATTCTGGTTTCCGATATACACATAATATCGATAACAATAAAATATCGAATTTGGAAAATCTAAAAATGAGGGTTGAAGTAATGGATAATGATAGAACTTTTCTGAAAATTTCGTCCAAATCCGTTGAGAAACACCAGAGATATTGAACTTAATCGATGGAAGCTAAGCCAGTATACCAAAGTCTTATATAAATTAAATATATTTATTGCAACTGGGTTCAGGGTATCTTCTAGTCGGGCTCTCCCGACTAGAGCCTTCTTACTTGTTCGACTTAAAAATTCGAGGGGCTGGGGGCGCAATGGGTTGGCGTGGCTCCAAAATTTTTGATGCAGTTTTTTGGGGGTTGCTAGTAGCTATCTTCTTAACAAATTTGGTAGTTTTGCTGTAAGGATGTGCGAAATATGTGGATTTATCGGTTTTGAGCTATCCAATTTAACGTTTTGCCAGCATCCCAGTTATCATAGAGCCCCAATCTTGAAACTTTAATTTACTATGAAGGGTGTGGAAAAAACTTGCACACATACAGACGGACAGACACCATGACGGACATTGCACAAAACCTTCGGTAACGAGTATAAAAACACAAATGTGATTCCGATCACACGGGAGATGTGTAAACCTTTTAATTAATTATTTTTATACTCGATACCGAAGGTAAAGAGCATATTGGTTTTGTGGAATGTCCGTCACCATTCCGCCCCCCTTTCCAAACTTTTTACAAACATCGAGCTAGAGTCACCAAATTTAGTATGAAGATAGAAATTGACATTCCACAAAGATCTGCATCAAAAATTTGGATGCCACGCCCACCCATTCGGCCCCCCTTTCCCCACTCTTTTAAACTTTGAGCTTGTGTCACCAGATTTGGTATGAAGATATCAACTGACATTCCACAAAGATCTGCAGCAAAATTTGGATGCCGCACCCAACTAACTTATAGCGAAAATTCTTTAATTCTTTGAATTAACCTCAACGCAATGTAAACTGATCTTATAAGGGGGCGTTCACAAATTACGTGAGTCATTTTTTAGGATTTTTCGACCCCGCCCCCTCCCCCTGGTGAGATTTCGTAAGATTTTCCTTTACATCCCCCCCCCCCCCCCCTCTTCAAATCTCACGTAAATAGTAAGGCGCATTATACTATCGATATATGATACGATATAATATGTATGAATATAGCCAGATTATATGAGAGCTTACAACACTAACAATAATACAATGACAAATACACCGATATGATCTTACTATGACCTAGGGAGTCATCGTAAGATTTTGTGTATGTTTAGTTACAAGATGTTTACCCCCCAAGCTGATAGATGTTTACGCTTCAAAAAGAGTATTATGGCTTTGTGCAAATGGACAGACAGGTGGAAGAATATCTGACCCAATAAAATAAACATATGTATTCTTGATCAGCAAAAACAGTCGTGTCAATTTAACCATTACCGTCTTTCTGTCTGTCTTACGGTATGTTTAAACATGTCGATCACAGAGATGCAAAACGCAGGCATTCCCGTTTTTCAAAGGATGCAGGAGCGTGGGGCAGAATTTAGGGCGTGCTTATAAATAAATATCCCATGCAGATCATGGTGTCACCCTTCATCTTTCTACCAAATAGTGACTCTAGAAACAAATCGTGGAGGATAGACTCATTCCCGTTTTACATATTTTCCAAATTTTAAAAATAGAGTCACCAAATTCGTTGGGAAAATAACTGTTGACTTGCCCTACAATGCCTTTATCTTTTACAGGGATTGAAACTAAAGTCACTAAGACTGGTGAAAATATAAGTGATGACTTCTACCGAAGATAAAGTATATCAACAATTTTAATACACAACCACCGCAAACATATTACCTCCACGCCCTTTCCCACTTCAAAAAATACGAAATTCGAAAGTTAATTACTGACAGCCTCATAGAGCGTTCTTTGGTCGAAATTCTACCAGATAATTTATTTATTGTGTTTTTTTTTTTAACATTTTAGTCTCAAATTTTTAGTAAAATCGTTTTACTGCGCTAAAAAGAGATATTACATATAAGTAAGTATTATAAAAATCATTACATTACCACTTGCTAGCTACATATCTTTATATGTATATACAAAACTTATGCAAAATACTTATGTCTATATAATAAAATCTATTTGATAATGATTGTAAATTTGTGCACACAAAAAGCAACCATCTAAAAACGCACACTCACACATGAACATATGCATATATGTACATACATATCGCACCATTTTAACAAAAGCAGCAGAGCTTAAATTTGATTGTTTTTAAAAGCGCAAAAATCCGTTTAGTGTTTATTTAAAACAAAATGTGCAAGTGTTTTTTCCAATAAAATACTGCATTTAATTGGTTTATATTTGGATTAGTTGCATTTAAATTTTTGATAAACAGTTTAGAGGGCTTTACTCGAAAGTCAAAAGTTTTGTGTTTGTCAAAAGAGTGTAAAATGCGTTTCACATAAAGAAAATTTTAAATTACTTAAAACTTAGCTATGTGAATTTGTTTGTGTTTGTATATTTATTGAACAAAATAACAATTTTTTCCTTTTGCTTAAAGCTTACCAAAGCTTACCGCACCAATTTTTAAATGCTTTTTGCCTCGCCAATGATGTTGTTTAAAATAAAATTTGTTGTGCCTGATTTTTAAGTGGTTTTTAATTTTTGGTAATCTTTTTTCCAATTGATGTCAAGTTTATGGTTTAAAAAAAGTTTGTCATTTACAATTTACATTTGAATGCGTCAAATGTGTTTGTTTGTGCTAATGCGATTTTGTAATTTTTTTCTTTTTCCTCTCACGTTTCCTTCTGCTCTCTGTAGTATTTAAAATTTTTAGTTTGAAGTGCGCATAATCGAAAAATGTGCGCACAAGCCACACAGCAGTTAGTATTGATATTGTTACATTTTTAGATGCATTTTTTAGTTAATTTAATTTCAATTTTTAACTGCTTTAGTTTTGTTCGGGTTTCCTTTTTTTAATTCAAAACATAATTCTTAATTTTATTGCGAGCCCGATGTTCGTTCTGCCACGCATTTTAAACAACTAAAATCGCTGAACGCCATATATTTTTTTAAATGCGATGCTGCAACGCGCGCTCTTAAAATATAAACGTTTGAAGCGATCTCATCTCGCCACTGCTTTTTATTTGTACAAAGGGGTGAAACGAAGTTCATCCCCTTCAGGAACCCTAAAAAACGGGTTGTTAGCCCAGTGCGACATTTGTTGTCCGAGGTTTTCGAATTCAGCCTGCTCTCTATTGTGTGTTTGCAAATTTCACACAAACACACACATTCACGTGATACACAATCAGATATCATCATTATTTTCAACCCATATTGATCATGACGTTGTTCTTTGACAGTCATCCAAAGGCCTGCGACTGAAATTCTTTTCATGCTGCTTTGTTGACGCACTTTTTTGACTCATGTCCTCACATAAACTCAACCCCGTGTTTCCTTTAAATTTTAGATTTATTTGGTACTTTTTTTGGTCTCTTCGTCGTCTCCGAACTCTGTTTTCTTGCTTAGTTTTTTGCGCGCTTTTGGCTTCAATTTACGATTGCCTTCACTCTTGTTTTGACATTAAATTTGTTTTCTTTTAGTTTTATATATTCTATAAATAAAAAATAAACTGCCTTAAGGCTTTCTTAGGAATTCGATTGGAAAAATTATATTATAAAGCAAAAGACAAAAAAAATTTAAATACATGACATGGTATATTTTAGTTCTATACTATAAATCTATAAAATTGGTAAGACATGGTATAATGGTTTTGTTAAATGCAAGTAACAAAAAAAAAAAAAACAAGTGGAAACGTTGCAGTCGAACGCAACCGACTGCGGTATACTCGTCACCAGTATTAAAACCGGTAAAAAGAGGCCTGTTTGCAGAGGGGAATGAATGCGGCAGGGGTGTAAGCTGCCTTAAAGATTCTCCAATGCAAATGGGGATGCCACCAGCTATCTTCCTTCCAAATTTGGTTACTCTAGCTCAAGTTTTGTAAAAGGTGGACAAAGAGGGGCTGGGCGCGGTATGGGTGGGCGTGGCATAAAAATTTTTGCTGCAGATCTTTGTGGAATGTCAATTGCTGCCTTCATACCAAATTTGGGGTTTCTAGCTCAAAGTTTGTAAAAGAATGTGCAAGGGGTGGAATGGGTTGGCCCGGCTCCAAAGCTTTGATGCAAATTGTTGGGGGTCGTTATCAGCTATCGTCCTATCAAATTTGGTGGCTCTTTTTTACAAAGCGTTGGGGCAGATGGGGGCGGCTAGGGCAGTATTAGTGGGCGTTATATCCAAACTTTTGATGCAGTTTTTTGAGGTTCATCATCACCTATCTTGGAACCAAATTTGGTGGCGAAGCTCTAAAACTGTGAGAGATATGGGCTTTTTTGACTTTAAAATGCGGGGGGATGGGGGTGGAATGGGTTGGCGTAGCTCCAAAATTTTGGATGCAGTTTTTTGGGGGTTGCTAGTAGCTATCTCTTTACCCAATGTGGTAGTTCTAGATGTAAGGATGTGCGAAATATGTGGATTTATCGGTTTTGAGTAATCTAATTTATCGATTTTCCAGCCCCCCAGTTATCGCAGAACCCCCATCTTGACACTTTAATTTACTATCCCATAGATAAAAAGATTTGGAAAGTTTCAAGTTTCTAGCTTGGAGAGTGTGGAAAAACGTTGCGAACATACAGACGGATGGACGGACTGACGAACGAACGGACGGACAGACACCATGACGGACATTGCACAAAACCAATATACTCTTTACCTTCGGTAACGAGTATAAAAAGAAGGATCACCGAAAGGAAGTATCACAAAAAGTCTAGAATCTTTCAAATTTGGAACTATCTTAAGTGTAAGAATTTAATCAAATTCGGTCAAGAAACACAAGCACGCAAACCAACATCAATCTTCTTTTGTGCAGGCGTGTACACAAAAACACACATGATTATATATAATATACTATGTGTTTTTATGTACTTAAAATGTACAGTCATTATGTTTAGTGTTCAGTGAAGAGGTGGGCGCGCGCAGGGATTTTTTCGTGGTTCGCGAAAGGCACGGCCCCGTAGGTCCAGAAAAACCCGAAGAAGGGTTTAATTGTACTCGTTATTGAAGGTAAAGAGTATATTAGTTTTGTGCAATGTGCGTCATGGTGTCTGTCCGTCAAGCTAGCGACTTGAAACTTCCAATTCTCTTTATCTATGGGATAGTAAATTAAAGTGTCAAGATTGGGGTTCTACGATAACTGGGATGCTGGCAAATCGATAAATTCGATAGCTCAAAACCGATAAATCCACATATTTCGCACATCCTAACAGCTAGAACTACCAAATTTGGTAAGAAGATAGATACAAGCAGCCCCCAAAAAAGTGTATTAACAATTTTGGAGCCACTCCCACCCATTCCGCCCCCAGCCCCCCCCCCCCCCCCAACGCATTTTAAAATCAGAAAAGCCTATATCTCCCAGAGTTTTTGAGCTAGAGCCACCAAATTTGGTGCCAGATAGGCGGTGATGATCCCCCACAAACTGCATCAAAAGTTTAGGTGCCACGCCCACCAATACCGCCTTAGCCGCCCCCAGTTGCCACAACGCTTTGTCAAAAACGAGAATGCGTGTCTCTTCTAGAGTTGTGGAGCTAGAGCCAACAAATTTGGTAGGAAGATAGCTGGCAACGACCCCAAAAAACTGCTTCAAAGTTTTTGAGCCATGCCCACCCATTCCGTCCCCAGCCCCCGCATTTAAAGATCAGAAAAGCCCATATCTCCCAGAGTTTTTGAGCAAGAGCCACCAAATTTGGTGCCAAGATAGGCGATGTTGACCTCCAAAAACTGCATCAAAAGTTTGGATGCCATACCCACCAATACTGCCCTAGCCTCCCCCATACGCCCCGACGCTTCGTCAAAAACAGGAATGCGTGTATCTTCCAAAGTTGTGGAGCTAGAGTCTCCAAATTTGGTAGACAGCTAGCTGATAACGACCCCCAACAAGTTGCATCATTCGAGCCAGGCCAACCCATTCCGCCCCTTCCACATTATTTTACAAACTTTGAGCTAGAAACACCAAATTTGGTATGAAGACAGCAATTGACATTCCACAAAGATCTGATGCCACGCCCAGTTTCTCTTTCTTTACCGTTTACAAACTTTGAGCTAGAGTCACTAAACTTGGAAGGAAGATAGCTGGTGGCATCCCTATCTGCATTGGAGAATCTTTAAGGCAGCTTACACCCCTGCCGCATTCATTCCCCTCTGCAATCAGGCCTCTTTTTACTGGTTTTAATATTGGTGACGAGAATTCCGCAGTCGGTTGCGTCCGACTGCAACGTTTCCACTTGTAAGCTATTATTTTTTTGAATAGTTTACTTACTGGAACCGCCATTTAACGAACTATAAATGTTTTTCGATAGTACTATCGATATGTTTATAGTGTCTTTGTTTCTTAATTGCTCACTAATATTTAAACCGTTTGCGAGCAACAGTAAAATTTGATTCATATATTAGATATCTGGAACACTTAGACCCCTTTTACACGATGAAGTTTTTGCGTCTGAAGCATTCGTTTGTTGGCAAAGGGTGTAGAGGGGTTACAGCTGCAAGCAATGCGTCATGACTTGTGAAGCAATGATTTATTTTTCTCATTTTGCTTTGCCCTATTCTGATTGCATGTAAACACAGAGTTGCACAGTGTTTGATGTGAATAATAAAGTTATCGATACGAAATATCGCACAAGCAAATATTAGCGCCAATAGTAAATACATTGTTTTGGTTAAGAAATTATTAGTAGAAATGTTCACTGAATCCTTTTTATTTACTTGTTACTTCTTAAATCAATTATATGTTACCAAATAGAACAATCGATGGCAAAGATGTATGTTTATCGACCATAAAGTTAAATCAGAGTTGCATTTACAAAGAAAATGCTTCATGAAAAAACTACAGCGTGTAAATGCGACCTGAATTCCGAAGAAGCTTTAAAACAGAATGAAAAAAAACTTCATGAAAAAACTTCATCGTGTAAAAGGGGTCTTATTTTCGAAATTTAGAAAAAGGCTTATTAATGGTTTCAAAATTTCGTAAAATATTTGCATAGTCAATATTTAATATTCCAGCTAGTTCGGACATTAGCGAAAGGCTATTTCCAACATCGGGTAATGTATTGAATAATATACGCGCTAGAATGATAGGATTTCCGCACTAGCACTTTCATCAGCATTTACTGCAATTATCAATTAAAAGACGGTGAGCTGTCTCATGCTCTACATCAGCATCAACATCAAAAGTTAACAATTACAAATTCAGCTAACAAGTGTGTAATATGGATCCGATTTTATTTATTTTTTTTGGGGAACGACTTTAAAGTGGAGTCGCAATTAATGTTACGGTGATTTGGGTCGTCGAGCTCATCATTAGCGTGTGGAAAAATGTACGTATGATATACCATTTTGAAAAATTATGCTTTTAATTTTTATAATATAGAATCGGTTTGGAAAATCGGTTTGCACTAGATCAAAAAGTTCAATTTCTGCTATGCCAAGACTATGATACCCTTCACACAGCCAAATCAATGCTTCCCCCTCTTGTTTATGTTTCTGTGCAGTTGTTGGTAATTTTTCGCCAGTATTTTTACACTTGAGCGTCATTTACTTGTTCGTGTGCGACAACAACAACAGTTTGACATGTAGGTACTTGAAAGTGCACGACAGAGACAACAATTGATAGTACGATATGGTCAATTTGTATGGTAGCTATGTCGTAGAATGCTCCGATCGGGATCAAATTTCAAAGTGAACAAAACCGACATGATCTAAGCAATCTGTGAAAGTTTCATCAAGATCGGTTCAGCAGTTTGGCCGGAAATCGTGTTGAAACAGACAGACGGACAGACGGACGGACGGACGAAAATAAATTCCTGAGCTCTTCCTGATCATTTTGATATATTGTTTATGGGGTCTCCCATCATTCCTTTCAGGCGTTACAGGTTCATGACAAACTTAATATACCCTGTTTCACATGTGAAGGGTATAAATATGAAATAGTGGGTTTTTTTTATAACATTGTGTGATGTTGTCATATAAAGAGGAAAACTTAATAGGCACAAAAAACCGTCTTTAATTCTGTGAATAGTTGGGAATGACTAACGTCATTCACTACACTAACGTGTGCTGTTGTCAAGTGAGTATTTTTTTTTTTACTTATTATATTTAAAGTTTACATTAACGTAGAGTTAAAATTTTTATATGATATGATAGTTTATTTTTTATTTATAAATAAAAATTTCTAACATAATTAGAAAGAGTTTTTGGTTCCTCTTACCTTTCCCTATTAATGAGACCGCCACTACAGCGGATATGTTTTATTAGGTATTGTATTACTTAAGTTAAAAACAAGTGGAAACGGTGCAGTCGGACGCAACCAATGCAGTGTTTTGGGGGTCGTCATCACCTATCTTGGCACCAAATTTGGTTGCTCTAAGAAACTGTGAAAGTTATAGGCTTTTATGATTTAAAAATGCGGGGGGCTGGGGAAGGAATGGGTGGGCGTGGCTCCAAATTTTTGTTGCAGTTTTTTGGGGTTGCTAATAGCCATCTTCTTACCAAATTTATTAGTTCTAGCTGTAAGGATGTGTAAAATATGTGGATTTATTGGATTTTGAGTTATCGAAAATATCATTTTGCCTCCCCAGTTATCGTTGACACTAAAATAACTATGCCATATATAAAGATAATTGGAAAGTTTCAAGTCTTTCGCTTGAAGGGTGTGGAAAAAACTTGCTCACATAAGGACGGACAGACGGTCATACACCATTCTTTTTATACCCTTAACCCATAAAATGGGTAAATAAGGGTATAATGGTTTTGTGCAAAAGTATGTAACAGGCAGAAGGAAGCATCTCCGACCCCATAAAGTATATATATTCTTGATCAGCATCAACAGCCGAGACGATATAGCCATGTTCGTCTGTCCGTCTGTCTGTCCGTCTGTGTGTCCGTCTGTCCGTCTGTATGAACGCGTGGATCTCAGAGACTACAAGAGCTAGAGACTTCTGATTTTGTATTTAAGTTCTCCTATACCATGAGCAGAACAAGTTTGATTCAAATTATAGATAACTATTCTGGTTTCCGATATACACATAATATCGATATCAATAAAATATCGAATTTGGAAAATGTAAAAATAAGGGTTGAAATAATGGGTAACGATAGAACTTTTCTGAAAAATTCTTCTAAATCGGTTAAGAAACACCGGAGATATCGAATTTAATCGTTTGAAGCTAAGTCCTTATACCAAAGTCAATTCTAAATTTAATTTACATATATATTGCAACTGGGTTCAGGGTATCTTCTTGTCGGGCTCTCCCGACTAGAGCCTTCTTACTTGTTTGTACTTCAAATATTTTTGGATACAACTGTTATGTTATAGCTATATGTATAAAGTTCTTAAAAAGGTCTTGGTAAAATACTTTTTTGCCTGATATATTTTATAAGGTGAATGAACTGTTTGATGAGAAATTTACTGCCAGGTAAAACATCAGTCAAAACAAAGGAAACTTAGGCCTTTTCTAATTTTCAACTTACAGTAGATAACAAAAAGTATCTGATTCTGATCTCAATGTTCAAAAAGCAACCCCTAAAATCTCAAGCCTTAAATAAAGACTAGCAGAGCCTCTTGCGTTTACCTTTAGTTTCAATCTTATATCAACCCTTAGTAGAATAAAGTATCTTTCTTTGAAAATATCTGAAAACTGCAATCATATCCAATAGTCTAATTTTGTTCTAGAGTCTAGAAAGATCAACTATGAAATACCCTGAAGCCTAGACTTTACGCTTTTAGTCAGTTTATTTGTGTGTGCACGCCTAAACAGAAAGTGCCAGTTTTTAAGCTTAGCTGCATAAAGACTAAACTTCAATTTCCGGTATCTCTGGTGATTCTTGCCGAGTTTCATTATTTTTTTCCGTGGCTTATAAAACGATTTTCACAAACTCCTAATTCAAGATTTTATTGTTATCGTTTGCATATGCATATCGAAAACACTCAATTTATTTTAACAAACTTGAACTGCCTTTGGCTTAGGGGATGTAATGTCGATGGAATGTAAGATGAACGGACAGCTGCTGATCAAACATATATATGCACTTTTTAGGGTTGGCGACGCTTCCTTTTGTCTGTTACTTACATTTGTACAAAACTCTAAAACCCTTTTTATCCATCGCGATGGATGCATCGGTTTAAGGTAGTATATTAAAAATACTCCTATGGTTCCCACAATTAAATTAAGTATTTTTTGTAAAATCACGCTTCTCATCTAAAAGGGCTAGCGCTGTGCACATTGATCCCAATTTTTTTATATTTTTATTACAACTACCCCTTGGTTAGCACAGCAACAATAGCAATCACAAAAAAAGGTTAGGCTTTCTGGGCGAAAACATAAAATATTTGCACGAGTATCCCTGAAATTATTAACGGTGTGTGCACATTTGCAGACTCCGATCGGTTTGTAAACGCATCGAGAGCACACAGCCATTAAACAACTGCAGAACTAAATATTTGAAACTGTGGTAAGATACTTATTTAGATTTTCTTTTCGTCTTGCTCGCAGATAAGCGGCCAAAGAAAAAACACATGAACCAAACAGTCGATTTTAAAGAGTTAAGCACCTTTTAGGCATCAGACAGCATCAGAAAACGATCATCTTACAACAGCTGCAACTGCGTAAAAAGTGATTGCACTTCTGCATGATGGCTAAACTTTATTGTTCAATTATTGCAATGTTTCTTAACCGACTTCGATCAAATTTTCACAGACGATCATTGTTTTGTTTATAGTTTTTATACCCTTAACCCATAAAATGGGAAAAAAGGGTATAATGGTTTTGTGCAAAAGTATGTAACAGGCAGAAGTAAGCATCTCTGACCCCATAAAGTATATACATATATTCTTGATCAGCATCAACAGCTGCTGATATAGCCATGTCCGTCTGTCCGTCCGTCTGTCCGTCTGTATGAGCGCGTGGATCTCAGAGACTACAAGAGCTAGAGACTTCAGATTTTGTATATAAGTTCTCCTATACCATGAGCAGAACAAGTTTGCTTCAAATTATCGATAACTATTCTGGTTTCCGATATACACATAATATCGATATCAAAAATATCGAATTTGGAAAATCTAAAAATGAGGGTTGAAGTAATGGGTAACAATAGAACTTTTCTGAAAATTTCGTCCAAATTAGTTTAGAAACACCGGAGATATAGAATTTTATCGATCAGTATTTATCAGTATACCTTATATAAATTTAATTTATTTATTGCAACTGGGTTCACGGTATCTACTAGTCGGGCTCTCCCGACAAGAGCCTTCTTACTTGTTTTAATTAGTATTTTATAATTGCTTAGATCTTCATACATCTGGACAGACACACATAACGAAATCGATTCGTCTATTGATGCGTATCAAGAATATACACATGTTATTTATAATGTCGGAGATCCCTGCTTCATTCATTTGCAAAAAACTATTTTACTCTTTTTGCGCATATCATGGGTTCGGGTTGTAAAAAAGAAAGTATGGTAAGCTCAGACGGTTACTCGACGAAGAGATATCCTGCATATAGGCACTTTGTTTTCAAAGATCAACAACTATTATATCTGACAACAATGAAATGTTTTTTTCTCTATAAGTTTAAATTAATATAAAAATAAAAACAAAGGCATCAAATTTTAGCACGTTATTATATTTTTTGTAATAATATTTGCGCTATTTGTTCAACTGACAGTTACCGGCACATTCTCGATAAGTACATATCCAGTTGGTGCGTCTGTCCAGAGTAAACTGCACGACGCTGCAAAATGCCTGACCTTACGGCATAGCGACATATATCCGCGTGACATATCTCAGTATATTTTGCTGGCGGAGATATGTCGCTTTTTTCTGGAGCTGTTTCATTTTCAAGATATGGCGGAGATATGTCGCGCAGCACGCAACTGAAGTGGTTTTAATTACACTCGTTTAAAAAATCGTTTAAGTTTTGCACTATGAAATTGAAAACAGTCTCTAATGTATTTTTAACTGATGAATTCAATTCTGGGAAAAAAAAAATCAGTTATTTAGTACAAATTGCAGTTTCTTATGCCATGTAGAAATAATTGCAAAACAATCAAACTCCAGATCATGCATATTATGCAGATTAAGTTTGTTATAACCCGATTTCACTACATCGAGATGCAAGTATGTAATTAACCCATAAAATGGGTAAATAAGGGTATAATGGTTTTGTGCAAAAGTATGTAACAGGCAGAAGGAAGCATCTCCGACCCCATAAAGTGTATATATTCTTGATCAGCATCAATAGCCGAGACGATATAGCCTTGTCCGTCTGTCCGTCCGTCTGTCCGTCTGTCTGTCTGTATGAACGCGTGGATCTCAGAGAATACAAGAGCTAGAAACTTCAGATTTGGTATTTAAGTTTTCCTATACCACAAGCAGAACAAGTTTGCTTCAAATTATCGATAACTATTCTGGTTTCCGATATACACATAATATCGATAACAAAAAAAATGAATTTGGAAAATCTAAAAATGAGGGTTGAAGTAATGGATAATGATAGAACTTTTCTGAAAATTTCGTCCAAATCGGTTAAGAAACACCGGAGATATCGAATTTAATCGATTGAAGCTAAGTCAGTATACCAAAGTCTTACATATATTTAATTTATTTATTGCAACTGGGTTCAAGGTATCTTCTAGTCGGGCTCTCCCGACTAGAGCCTTCTTACTTGTTTTTTTTATAAGATTCCCATTTGTACAATGGGAATCTTATTCAAATTTACCCCGTTGGTTGGCTGCATTCCCAGCTGGTTCGAAACCGACCAACTGGGACTGTTAGAAGTTAACATTACAGAGCACTGAACAGAACCTTAACATAGTCGATAGTATGAAATTTGTAATCGATACAAGGTTTATACAGTGCCGATTTGAGTAAAACAGCTTGTCATCAAGTGCATGTCCAAACAAACTGGGATATTCGTTAAACCATGTTTGCATTTTGCGCACAAGTAAAGCAATAATTTTTGCTTTTTTGGCTTCACTAATTTTATTTGTGCTTTCAATTAATATAAACGTATAAAAATAATGCAGCAGTCAGCTGGCTTTTAACAGACCCTGTTATATCAAAATGCAACTATGCATTTGGATATATAGTGGAATCACCTGCTACTTTCACTCGCTGTTAACGAAAGATGCAGCCTAATAGCCTGATTCCACTACAAGCAGAATGCAAGTATGTAATTGGAACTCGTGAATGCTGCATTCTTCTGTATTGGATTCCCATTTGTACAATGGGAATCTTGTTCAAATTTACCCCGTTGGTTGGCTGCATTCCCAGTTGGTTGAAAACCGACCAAGTGGGAATGTTAGAAGTTAACATTACAGAGCACTGAACAGAGCATAAACATAGTCGATAGCATGAAATTTTTAATCGATACAAGGTTTATACAGTGCCGATTTGAGTAAAACAGCTTGTCATCAAGTGCATGTCCAAACAAACTGGGATATTCTCTAAACCATGTTTGCATTTTGCGCACAGATTAAAGCAATAATTTTACTTTTTTGGCTTCACTAATTTTATATGTGTTCGAGCTCATATTTGCTTCCAATTATATATAAACGTATAATACACAAATAGCTGTCAGCTGTCACTTAACAGACCCTGTTAAAAAAGAATGCCGAAACCAATTGGATGTATAGTGGAATCACCTACATTCCCGACTTGCTGTTAATGAAGAATGCAGCTTAGTGGAATCGGGGTATAATACCCCGATTCCATTAGGCTGCATAGTAAATTAAAGTGTCAAGATGGGGTTTCTACGCTAACTGGAGGGCTGGCAAATCGATAAATTCGATTACTCAAAGCCGATAAATCCATATATAGCATATAGCTATAACTTCCAAATTTGGTAAGAAGATAGCTACTAGCATCCCCCAAAAAAACTGCATCAAATTTTGAGCTACGCCCCCCGCATTTTGAAATCAGAAAAGGCTCTTTCTCCCACAGTTTTTGGAGTATAGCCACCAAATTTGGTGCCAAGATAGGTGATGATGACCCCCCAAAAACTGAATCAAAAGTTTGGATGCCACGCCTTCCAATACTACCCTACCCGCCCCAATCCGCCCAACGCTTAGTCAAAAACGAGAATGCGTGCATTTTCTAGAGCTGTGGAGCTAGAGCCCCCAAATATGGTAGGAAGATAGCTGGCAACGACCCCCAAAGAACTGCATCGAAGTTTTGGAACCACACTCAGCCATTCCACCCCAAGCCCCCCGCATTTTGAAATCAGAAAATCCTATATCTCCCACAGTGTTTGAGCTATAGCCACCAAATTTGGTGACAAGATAGGTGATGATGATCTCCATAAGACTGCAAAAAAACTTTGGATGGCACGCCCACAAATCCTGCACCATCTGCCCCAACGCTTCGTCAAAAACGAGACTGCGTGCTTCTTCCAGAGTTGTGGAGCAAGAGCCACCAAATTTGGTAGGAAGATAGCTGGTAGCGATCCCCAAAGCACTGCATCAAAGTTTTGGAGCCATGCCCACCCATTTAGCCCTTTTTCCCAACCTTTTACAAACTTTGAGCTAGAGTCACCAAATTTGGTATGAAGATAGCAATTGACATTCCACATGGATCTGCAACAAAAATTTGGATGCCACGCCCACCCATACCACGCCCAGCCCCTCTTTCCCCACCTTTTACAAAATTTGAGCTAGAGTCATCAAATTTTGAACGAAGATAGCTGGTGGCATCCCCATCTGCATCGGATAATCTTTAAGGCAGCGTACACCCCTGCCGCATCCGTACCTCTATGCAATTGGGTCTCTTTTTACCGTAAATTATTTATATATTTAATACATTGTTTATGTATTTAATTATATTTTTGATTGATGAGTACATTAAAATGTCTCTTATGTTTACAATCAAGTCATATCAAAGTAATCTGAACAAGTAAAAAGGCTCTAGTTGGGAGAGCCCGATCAAGAATATAGATACTTTATGGGGTCGGAGATGCTTCCTTCTGCCTGTTACATCCTTTTGCACAAAACTATTATACGCTTATTTACCCATTTTATGGGTTAAGGTATAAAAATAATCATACAAATATAGGCAGGTTCTTCTTCAATTGACATGCATAAAAATAACCATTAATGCATAAATGTGAGCGTACACACTCAAGCGCTGTTTAAATTTAAAAATCCCACCCCAAAAATAACAAAACCATCACACGCAAATCCCACACGCACATAAGCAGATCTGCGTGGACCAACCGTCTCAGGCGGCTGCCTCTCTGCCTATAAAGCCTTTTTTGCACATTGGGGCTCTCAGGTATTTTTCGCACAAATGTACAGCAAATGCGTTGCTATCATGCCCCGTATGCAATGTTTCCTCTGGTATTTACTTATTGTCTAGCTGTAAGGATATATGAAAAAGGTGGACTTCTGAGCTATCGAATTTATCGATTTGTCAGCCCCTAACCTATCGTAGAACCCCAATTTTGACACTTTATCTGTCCCGGCCATAGATAAATTTATTTGAAAAGTTGCAAGTCTCTAGGTTGAAGGGTGTCGAAAGAATTTGCGTTCATACAGACGGACAGACGGAAGGACGTTCAGAAAATATATGTACATACCTTTACCTTCGGTATCGATTATAAAAATACCCTCAGTCCTAAAATTAAATTATGATCAATGAAATCTCTGCGAATCAACTTAAGTCTTCAGACCATTTATTTTAAGTGTTTACCTACAAAATTGGATTATTTTAGCGTAACCATAATAAAGATTGATTTATTGTTAACTAGCAGTACCCTACGCGCGTTGCTCCGCCACCAACTAAACTAAACTCAAAGAAAAGATATTGTTCAGTTAATTGATTGATTTTGTTCAATTGTAACTTTGCAGCGTTTCGTTTCAATTCGATATACACATATTGAAGTGCTGTGGGATATACACTATTTCTTGTTTTCCCATCTGTTGTGTAAACGAATAAATAAATTTTCCGACTCGTGAGCGGGCCACATAGAGCTGCCCATGTGAGAAGCATAAATTCTCCAAATTGAATCCACACACTTGCAATGATTTTCCTTATGCTTTGTTGATAGTGATTGCGAAAGCGAGTGGTACCGGGAACGTTTGAATTCGAATGGCATATCTGTCGGTATCATTGGGATACGTGGCAACAGTACGTCTTCACGTCTTCTTTACTGAGAGCAATGAATGTGAGATATTCCAGCTTAACTTTCCGTAGCAAGTAGATTTTTTGAATAGCCTACTGCTATATTGAAAAATAATTCAACTCAAAATTAAATGCACAAATGCCACAGTAAAAGTTTGTCGAACCTACTCTGAAATTTTTGAGGACTCAATCACAACACCTTTGCTAAATATCATCACATGTTCAAATGCATAGTTTGAGGTTCTATAAAGGATATACAAACAAACCTTCATTTTTATACATATTATTTATATTTTTAATTATTGTCAGCTAAAAGCAGCTGACATCAAAATGAAATCAAAATTATTTTAAATTAAAAATAGTTAAAATAATTTAATTAAGTATAATATAGAATTGTATATAGATCTGAAAATAAATTTAGGTAAAAATTTAAAAGTTAACGTTAAGGCAACAAGAATGGATACAGATAGAGCGTCCAAACAGCAAAATTCCAACATTCAATTGGAAGTCGTAACGTAACTTAGCGAGGTTACCATCCGCTCTGAGAGCGCATTTCGTGCTTTTCGCGTGCTTCGTGTGTTATTCGCCAGCCACTTCGCTTGCTAACTTTGCTACAACATATTTGTTGATAGCACAACCAGCCAGCCATATTGTGTGTATGCGGCGCTAGCCTACGAGTTTCTAGCGCGCAGTGGCTTGCTCGATTGCTGTGCCCCCATTTTTTTCCTTGTATTCCTTATGTGCGCTTATTTTATTGCTTATCTTATTGCGTCGACCTAGCACCAGCAAAGCAAATGAGCGAATTAATAACAATTTTTTTTTTTTTTTTTTTTTAAATTGCTGGTCTTATTTATTGAATCTTTTCTAGTGAATTAGAAAACTAACAATAAGTATACAAATCTTATTAATAAATCTTAGCTAACAGTTCATTTTATCTTTGACTGTATTCTGAGTGCGCGTCCCTAAAAATCATCGCTGGGTTGGTAAGTCGTTACGACGAAGACGGGATCGGCTGCGCAGCCTTGTGAGTCCTCTCGCGAGATGATTTGTGTGCGATGAGAGCTTACTAAGATGTTTTACTTTTTGTTCCGCTATTTCCTCCTTGACTGTTGAGATGTTTAAGTCTTTATGAATGTTTTCGTTTCGAACATACCACGGTGCCCCGGTAATGGTTCTCAATATTTTTGACTGGGCTCTCTGGACAATGTCAATGCTGCTGTTGCAAGCGTTCCCCCATAACTGGGAACCATAGGTCAAGATTGGTTTTAGAACAGAGTTGTAAAGCAGGACCTTTTAGTCCAAACTAATGGAAGAGCGAGCATTGATGAGCCAATGGAGGCTATTGGCTTTCAGTTTGAGATGTGTTCTTTTAGCTTCAATGTGTCGCCGCCATGTTAGTCTTCTGTCTAAGTGTACGCTCAGATACGTTACATCGTTTGGTTTTGGAAGTGTGGTGTTGTTTAACGTGAGCGGTGGACAATCTTGCCTGTTAAGGGTGAAAGTTACTTGCTTACATTTTTGTTCGTTTACCTTAATTCGCCAAACTGATAACCATTTTTCCACGTTGACCAGATGAATGGCTAGTTGCGCTGGTAGATGTTGTCACTCGGTTACTTATTGGGATGTCTGCTGTGAAAAGCACGTACAGTGTTGGTCCAAGTACGCTGCCCTGTGGAACACCAGCTTCGATACTGTGTTCGTCAGACATTGCAGTGTTACATCTTTCTGCGAACTTCCTGTCGTATAGGTACGACTTAAGCAGATTATGTGTGTTGTTTGGGAGCATTGTTTTGATCTTATGCATTAGACCTTCCAACCAAACTTTGTCGAATGCCTGAGACACATCCAGAAATATTGCAGTGCAGTATTCTCTATTTTTGAACGCGCTTCGTATCTCTGATGTTATTCTGTTAACCTGCTCAATTGTTCCGTGCTTTTCACGAAAGCCAAATTGGTGTGACGGGATTATGTTATGAAGATTCAGGAATGGATTTATCCGGGACAGCAAACATTTTTCAAAAAGTTTTGATAGACACGGTAATAAGCTTATAGGTCTATACGACGTGGGAGCTGTGTGATCTTTTCCAGGCTTTGGTATCATAATGATAATTGACTTTTTCCATCTGTCTGGATAGTGGCCAAGTTTGGTGATAGTATTGAAGAGCTGGGCAATTATGCCGATTGCACAGTAAGGAAGCTCAATAATCATCTTTGGGGTTACTAGGTCACCTCCTGGAGATTTTTTTGGGTTCAGTTGCTCTTTAATGATTCTAACGATTTCATTCGGGCGAAACTTGATTGGATCATGTTGAAGCTGAGAGCCGTTTGAAGCAGTCGGTAGTGCAAACGTATTTGTTGCAGGGTCAGGTTGGAACACTTTTTGGAGATGAGTAGCAAATGTGTTAGCTCTTTCTTCATCGCTGCGAGCCCAGCCGCCAGCGAAGTTTCTTATAGGCATTACTGTTTCTGTTGAAGAGCTTAGAGTTGGGTGAGCTCTCCACAATGAGATTTTCGTACTGGTGGTTGATAATTGCTCGCTGTAACGGCGTTGAGCGCGCTCGTTCTCGATTTTTAACGCTTTGGTGAGTTTACGTGTGGCGTCTCTTAGTTTTCGCTTTGCCGATGGCGATCTGTTCGATTGCCAGTCACGTCGTAAGCGCCGCTTTTCAAGAACGAGCTGTTCAATTTGTAGATTTGTTGTCCTTTGGTTGTGTATTGTTTTTGGTATTTGAGGCGTAGCGGCGCGAGCTGCGGCGACGAAGACAGTCTTTAGAGTGTTGACAAAACTATCAATGTCAGCTACATCAACGAGACGTGGCTTAAGCTCAATGTGTGAGCTTATATATTTTTTGTATCTGAGCCAGTTAGTTTTATGTGAAGTTAATTTACCGGGTCGATTTATGAATTCAGGGTGTCGTTGCAGATTTATTAGGACTGGCGAGTGATCGGATGATAGATCCGAAATGCACTCTGCACTTATCAGTCTATGCGAAATGTTTTTGGTATCTGCAAAGTCAATCAAATCGGTTAGTTTTTTGGGATCTGTCGGCCAGTATGTTGGTCTGCCAGGAGAAACGTGGTCGAGCTTGTTGTTAGCTTTTATAATTGCATTGTAGAGCTGCTTTCCTTTTGGATTCACTAGACGAGATCCCCAGTGTGTGTGTTTGGCATTGTAGTCTCCTGCTGCTATAAAGCATTCTCCTAGTGAGTTAAAAAATTCCATAAATTGGTCTTCAGATATGGTATAACGCGGAGGGCAGTATACAGCGGCAAGAGTAAGTTGGTTCCCACTGTCCAAATGTATTTTTAGAGATGTGGCCTGTAGAAAGTTTTCAGCAAACTCTTTATAGTAGTGGTGCTTGAGGCGACTTCTGATCAAAATACCAGTTCCACTGTGTGCTTTACCATCGGGATGATTTGTACCATAGAATAAGTATCCACTTATGTTAAAGTTATATTTGTTTGTAAGGTGTGTTTCGGAAAGTAGCATTACGTCGATGTGCTTATCGAGTAAGAATTGAGCTAATTCAAGTTTATGCTGTGAGACGCCATTAGCGTTCCACGTAGATATTCGTATCTCAGCCATTGATTATTTTGACTGTTTTGATAAAAGCATTTGTATCAAGAGATTTTGATTACGCATTAGTTCCTGCATAGTTGTTTTCATGAATGACATAAACTCGTTCATGCTCTGCTGCAGGGTACATACGAGTGCTTCGAGGTTACTTTGTTGCTGCACCTGTGCAGCGTTTGTGCTCGCTTGTTTTGGTTGTAAGTATGGTGTGTTAGAGGCAGGAAGAGCCAGTTCGGATCTTAGGGCGCTTGCATAATGCTGCGTTATTGGTTGAGAACTCGAGGCCAAGTGAGGATCTGGCTGCAGATGAAAAGAAGACGTCTGGGTTGTGTTTCGATGGAGTGAAGGTAGTCGGTGCGTGTTGCGAGCGTACAGTGGTACAGCGCTGATGGATACGATTTTTAGTTCCTTGTAGACTTGGCAGCCTCTGTAGTTGGCTGTATGCTTGCCTTCGCAGTTGTTGCAAAATTTTTTGCTAGAGTCTTCTTTGCTTACTGGGCAACTTGCGGAGCTATGCAGTTCCCCACAGTATACGCATACCGAGCGCAGTGTACAGTAGGCTTTTGTATGGCCGTACTCTTGGCAGTTCATACATTGTACCGGACCGTTTCGTTTGTGCGGTTCTTCTACGGTGATTCTTCGGTGAAGTAAAAGCTGAAGTTTGTATATTGAGTGCACCTCGTTTTTTTTAAGCATCTTCGTTTCTGGTTCAAGTTCTATTTTAAAAAGTGGTTGCGGCATCCTGTTCCTGTTTCAGATGTTTATGACGGTTTTTGCTCGAAATCCTTTCTCCTGCAGCGCCTGTTTTATTTCTTCTGGTGTTACATCAGGTTCTATGCCTTTTATAACGGCCTGCAGGCCCTTGCAGCTTTTTAATTGATACGTATAATAATTCATTTTTTTATACCCTTAACCCATAAAATGGGTAAATAAGGGTATAATGGTTTTGTGCAAAAGTATGTAACAGGCAGAAGGAAGCATCTCCGACCCCATAAAGTATATATATTCTTGATCAGCATCAACAGCCGAGACGATATAGCCATGTCCGTCTGTCTGTCCGTCTGTCCGTCTGTATGAACGCGTGGATCTCAGAGACTACAAGAGCTAGAGACTTCTGATTTTGTATTTAAGTTCTCCTATACCATAAGCAGAACAAGTTTGCTTCAAATTATCGATAACTATTCTGGTTTCCGATATACACATAATATCGATAACAATAAAATATCGAATTTGGAAAATCTAAAAATGAGGGTTGAAGTAATGGATAATGATAGAACTTTTCTGAAAATTTCGTCCAAATCGGTTGAGAAACACCGGAGATATTGAACTTAATCGATGGAAGCTATGCCAGTATACCAAAGTCTTATATAAATTAAATATATTTATTGCAACTGGGTTCAGGGTATCCTCTAGTCGGGCTCTCCCGACTAGAGCCTTCTTACTTGTTTTCGTTTAGATACTTTATGAGAACTCTGTAATTATCTTCCGACTTTGTCTGGACTTTAATTTCTTGAATTTTACCCTGTACGAGAGGAACTATGTAGAAACTATCTTTGCCTATGAGCTCGATAACTTTGTTAACAAAAGCACTGGAGCTTTTCTCGCGTATATATATTGGGGGTGGCTTCGGCTTTTTCGTGACAACCCCAACGGCTTCAGAAGGCAGATCATCTGTGTTTTCTGCCAAGATGTGAAATCTATTGCTATTGTATGTAGTATCATTCGAGGGTATATTTAATTTGCTACGGGTCGTTTTTGGATTATTCGTAGAATTTTGCGGACTTAGCTTTCTTTTGATATAAATGTAGCGATCCATACCAGTCTGCGTAGCCGGCTTAACATGTTTGCTGTTTGCAGTTTGATTTGCTGACGGCGCAGCAGTCGTTGTGCTTGTTGAACGGGAAGTAGGTATCGGTGCAGTTGTGGTTGTAGTCGCTGTTGCGGTACTTAGAGAGGGCGCAGCACTTGCAGTCGTTGCTAAGAGAGACGGGGAGCACGAAAGTTTTCGGTCGCGTGCTGTGTGCAATACTTCATTTGTCGGGTTGGGTGTTGCCGACCGCGCGCGGTCGAATTGCGTTGACTCGATAGATAACAGGGACGGAGACGGTGAGCAAGAACGTTCTCTGGCACGCGCTGTGTAAGAGAGTTCGATTTGCGGGTTGGGGGTAATTGATCGCTCGGGCTGCTCTGAAACTACGGAAAAGTAAGCGTTGCTCAGCCGACGACGCTCGTCTTGCTCGCGTTGTCGCTGGCCACAATTCTCGCGTTGACTCAGTGTCTTAAGCGAGGTGAAGAATTTGTTAGTGCCTTTTGTTTTATATGTTATTATTTGTTAAAAGTCAATTGTTTTGTTTGAATTGCAGATTTTTAAAAAGCAATTTGTGCAGATACATTGCACTTAGCGTCTTTTCGCATAAAATGTATATTTTATAAGCTTCTATATCACTGCACTTTTGCGTTTGGGAATTAATTAACCGGACCACGATGAGAAAACACGTCTGCATTCGACGACAGTTGACACTGATCCTGTCATTGTAGAATTTTGAAATAAATATTCACGCATTCGTATTTTTATGTATGTATGAAAACACGTACTAATTTAAGAGGGGGCCGGAGGCAGCAGTCTCTGTTAATGTCGATCTTGGGTTTCTATGTGCGCCTGCGTAGATACGAAGAAACTCGCCGCGCTAAACTATCGAGGTCTAAGCATAGACATTTTGAGACATGTCGTCACGAGGTGGTTGCCTGTATTTCCCCCTGTAGAAAGAATCATCGCCAAATGTCCAGCCATCAAGCAATATTTCATAAGTCAAGGAGAAGAAAAAGTAGACTAAACTGTATGGAAGTTTGTGGGAGATCAGGAAACTGATATCAATGACGACTTGAATGCCCTTTTTACCGTGTCGGAATGTTATTTGTATTTTGTGCACCACTTTATGAATTTATTGACAACAAATATAAAATCCTTGAAGGCTGATGCTGTGATGAGCTGTGATACACGTGATATCTTGTTTAAATTGGCAGATAAAATTCAGTCAAGACTGAATAATGTATATTACGGCAGCAAAGTGAAAAAAAGCTTGGATCATATCGACCGAAGCGAAGAAGGTTTCTAAAAGAGCCCATGAGTATCTCCGTAAATGGTACTATGAGAACAGCCCGTTTCAAAATTGTTCCATCATTAATCTGAAAAACAACGCAACGGTATATCAGGATTTATTGAAAGCTGCAAAAGCTGTCAAAATCTAATTAGACGAAGATACATTGTATAACCAACAAGAGTTTACTAAATAGAGCCGCCAAACAGCGAAATTCCAACCTATAGGCAGCGTTTACAATGTCAGCTTAGCTTGGATTGAAGCTTTTAAAAATCTGAAATCCACGCTGGTAGTTTACAATGTCAGCGTGAAAACCAGTTCGAATTTTCGAAATTGTATTACAGCTGCTAATGAGCTTTGAACAGCTGATGCTTGTTTCATGTTTGTGGCAAACCATAAGCAGTCATGACCACTTCCATAAAGCGTGCAGTTGTTTGCTCGTCCATTGTTGTTTAATTTGCGAGAATTAAAAAAATTGCAACTAAATTGTGACGGCGCGTGTACAATGTCAGCTAAATTGTGAAATAAACGCAATTCGAACAATGCAATCAGCTGATTCGAACTCGGCTTGCACATGTGAAATGGCGCGAAAATCAAACGATTTGCTTTTCTTACAAAACAATGATTTTATTGTTATATATGCGTTAATATGTACTAAATAAATATTAAATAGTGAATTATATTAACATTTATATCTGTATTGAGTAAAATAGTGGTAAAAACATTGGAGCTTACGAAGATGCGACAACTATTGACAGCCATTTTGAGTAAAATAGAGGTTAGAGCTTTGGTGCTTTCAAGCACATGTTGCTAATTTCGAAAATGCGACACCTATTGACAGCTTTTAAAACTTAATTTTCGAATAGCTTTTTCCACTCCAAGCTGAGATGCAAACGAGACCGGTTACAGATTGGAAATGAGGGAGACAAACTTATGTGAAAAATATGTGTGTCAGACAGGAACAAAACATTTTCCAATCTCACGCTGACATTGTAAACGCTGCCTCAATTGGAAGCCTCAGTTTTGGTGGTAGCCAGGCATCGATTTGATTTTTGATTTTTGCTAGCCGAAAGGCTAGCTACCATAAGCATGTGTGTATCCCTGTCTCTAAGCATGTCCATATTTTAATGTATGCGTACCATTTGCCATGAAATTTATTGACCTTTCTCAACTAATATGAATTTCGGCAAACGCTAAACAGCCCAATATTTGATTAAATTTGTATTATTTGCCTACAAAAACCTAAGAAAAACCAGAAAAACAATACTTCCAAGGCAGTTTTGGTGCTCATCGAACATTTGCTGATCAGGCGAACAGCAGAATTAACAAGCGTCTAGTAAAATAAGCAGGCAATTATAAGTTTTGCATTGCTGGTCATACATACTCTTTCATGTTTTCAGCTCTATGACACTTTCCCAATCATTTTGCCATCGCAACCACCATACAGCTATGCAGCGATGCCTACAAATTGCGAAAGTGTATTCCACACGTCCATTTGCCACAAGAGAGATAAAGCTTGTTATAGTCAGAACATATAACACGAAATGGCTCATAAATTAAATAGTTGCTCGAGCAACGATCAAGGCTAGGGGGTAAAAAGTTATGTGAAGATCTAATTGGGACATTGAAAATAATTCGACTCAAAATAGCTGATGAGTCGATTTCACCATTAAGTAGGTAAGTAATAAATAATACTCCATGCATAGTTCTACGGCTTAACAGGGAGGAAAGATTAATCAAAAGGAGTCTAGTTGAATACGGGGGTAAGTCTACTCCAGGAACCCAGGTAAAACTCCTAAGAGCAAATAGAAGAAATTTCTTCTGCACAGATTAAATTCTATCCTGGTGAATCAACTATTGCGCATTGCGGGGACCACACACAAGATCCATACATAAAGCGTTTAAGTGGTGTAAGAATTGTTAAACTCTTTTGACCACCGCTTGATGAAGCCAATGACATTATTGGCCTTATTGACCATCGGCGATATGTGTGAGTCAAAAATTAATATGGGGTCAAGAATAATACCCAAATCATTAATTTGAAAGACGCTGTCAAGTGGTGAAGCATCAAGCAAGTAGTGAGCAGTATGAGGGTATTTCTACAAAAAGAAATGACTTTAAATTTTGAACAATTTAAATTTTGTAAGTTAGTACGACACCAGGCTGGCAATGCACCCTAATCCGACTGTAGATAAGCTTTATTCTTGGTGAAACATATGGGGTGTTCAACAGTTCGTTTCATCGTTTCACGTTTCAAAGTTGAAACGTCTCGCAACAACAACATACATAGAAAATTTCTTGAAACGTTGAAACACCCCAGCCTATGTATACAAAAAGTGTTTCAAGTTTGAACAAATAAAAGATGTGAAGAGCACGAAATTTATTCGATATTTGCTATCGATGCTCAGTACTTTTTTGTATATTTGGTGTATTTTTGTGCAAAATAGTATGAACACATATGATAAATGGCCGCCAAATGTTAAAAGCATGTAATTGAGCAACTAATTCAAACAACGAGCTCTTCTCACACTCAATATCCTCTATTTATCTAATAACTTGCTTTGCTAAAGCATCGCATAGCATATCTTTAGCACTTTTAAATGGCATTTTTTACAAATAAAGTATAGCCGCAGTAAACAGCAACAGTGACAAAAATTGAAGAATAAGAAATGTAAACAAACAACAGCTGACTGCACAAACATGAAACGCATTGACACCCAAAATGCCGTTCACGAGTTAATCGTTTCAACTTTGAAACATGAAACGATGAAACGGAGCTGTTGAACACCCCAATAGTTTTACATCATCAGCAAACATATATACATAAAGGTTAGTAATAACAGCTGGAAGGTCGCTAATAAACAGATTAAAAAGCAAGGTGACTAGTAAGGTAACAAAAATAGGTTTAGATACAGACGATTTAAAAACAACTGTTTGTGTTCGACCACACAAGTACTCCGAAAGCCACAATAAAAGTTTTGCCTGAAATCCAAAAATATTTAATTTATGAAGCAACAGAGAATGACTAACAGAGACAAATTCCTTCTTGAACTCGGTGTAAACAACGTCAGTTTGCATTTTTGCCTGAAACCCTTTGATAACAAGCGAAGTGAATTCAAGAAGGTTAGTGGTAGTAGATTTACGCCTACCAAACCGTGTTGATAAGGCGATATAATTGAACTACATGTGAATGTTGCAATTGAGACCATATAATATTTTCAAAGACTTTAGGAATACCGGACAACTTGAATGCCCCTATCATTTTTAACATTTGACTTTGAAGAATTTTTATGGAGTGAAATGATAAAAAATTCCTTCCATATAGCAGGAAACACAGTTGAGTCAACCGACAAGCTAGATAATTTATGTAAGGGTTTACAAAGTTAATCACCACAGTATCTTTTTTTTAATCGATACCTAAGGTAAAGAGTATATTGGTTTTGTGCAATGTCCGTCATGGTCCATTTGTCTGTCTGTCCGTCTGTCCGTCCGTATGGTTGCAAGTTTTTTCCCACCCTTCAAGGTAGAGACTTGAAACTTTCAAATTGTCTTTATCTATAGGATAGTAAATTAAAGTGTCAAGATGGGGGTTCTACGATAACTGGGATGCTGGCAAATCGATAAATTCGATAGCTCAAAACCGATAATCCACAGATTTCGCACAT
Organism: Scaptomyza flava; assembly: GCA_030179655.1. NCBI lineage: Eukaryota > Metazoa > Arthropoda > Insecta > Diptera > Drosophilidae > Scaptomyza > Scaptomyza flava. Next base: position 45,795,344 of record JARNME010000404.1, on the reverse strand, counting down.
CCTTACAGCTAGAACTACCAAATTTGGTGAGAAGATACAAACTAGCAACCCCCAAAAACATAGCTTTTGAGCTATAGCCACCAAGATAAATAATTATAACACCCCAAAACTGATCGGATAATAGATCCGAAAGGCTTTCTGCACTTATCAGTCTACGCGAAATGTTTTTGGTAACTGCAAAGTCAATCAAATCGGGTAGTTCTTTTGTGATCTGTCGGCCAGTATGTTGGTCTGCCAGGAGAAACGTGGTAGAGCTTGTTGTTAGCTCTAATAATTCTGTAGAGCTGCTTTCCTTTTGGATTCACGAGTCGAGATCCCCAGTGTGTGTGCTTGGCATTTTAGTCTCCTGCTGCTATAAAACATTCTCCTAGAATTGAACATTTTTTAAAATTGGTCTTTAGATATGGTATAACGCGGGGGCAGTATACAGCGGCTGGAGTAAGTTGGCTCCCACTGTTCAAATGTATTTTTATACCCTTAACCCATAAAATGGGTAAATAAGGGTATAATGGTTTTGTGCAAAAGTATGTAACAGGCAGAAGGAAGCATCTCCGACCCCATAAAGTATATATATTCTTGATCAGCATCAACAGCCGAGACGATAAAGCCATGTCCGTCTGTCCGTCTGTATGAACGCGTGGATCTCAGAGACTACAAGAGCTAAAGACTTCTGATTTTGTATTTAAGTTCTCCTATACCATGAGCAGAACAAGTTTGCTTCAAATTATCGATAACTATTCTGGTTTCCGATATACACATGGAATCGATAACAAAAAAATATCGAATTTGGAAAATCTAAAAATGAGGGTTGAAGTAATGGGTAACAATATAACTTTTCTGAAAATTTCGTTCAAATCGGTTAAGAAACATCGGAGATATCGAATTTTTATTTATTGAAGCTAAGTCAGTATACCTAAGTCTTACATCAATTTAATTTATTATTTGCTACTGGGTTCAGGGTATCTTCTAGTCGGGCTCTCCCGACTAGAGTTTTCTTACTTGTTAGAGATGTGGCCTGTAGAACGTTTTCAGCAAACTCTTTATAGTAGTGGTGCTTGAGGCGGTTTCTGATCAAAATACCAGTTCCACCGTGTGCCTTACCAATGGGATGATTTGTCTAGTAGGAATTGAGCTAATTCAAGTTAATGCCTTGAGACGCCATTAGCGTTCCATTCCATTCCATTATTATTATTAAAACCGGTAAAAGCAGGCCTGATTGCAAAGGGGTACGGATGCGGCAGGGGTGTACTCTGCCTTAAAGATTCTCCGATGCAGATGGGGTTTCCACCAGCTATTTTCCTTCCAAATTTGGTGACTCTAGCACAAAGTTTGTAAAAGGTGTGGAAAGGGGGCTGAGGCGGAATTGGTTGGTGTGGCACCCAAATTCTTGATACAGATCTTTGTGGAATGTCAATTGCTATTTTCATACCAAAAATGGTGACTCTAGCTCAAAGTTTTTTAAAGGTGCAGATCTTTGAGGAATGTCAATTGCTATCTTCATACAAAATTTGGTGACTCTAGCTCGAAGTTTGTAAAAGGTGGGCAAAGGCGGGGCTGGGGGCGGTATGTGTGGGTGTGGCATCCAAATTATTGTTGCAGATCTTTGTGGGATGTCGATTGCTATCTTCATACTTTATATGGTGACTCTAGCTCGAAGTTTGTAAAAATAGGGGAAAGGGGGCAGAATGGATGGGCGCTACTCCAAAATTTTGATGCAGAATTTTTGGGGTCGTTTCCAGCTATCTTCCTAAATTTGTTGGCTCTAGCTCCACAACGCTGGAAGATACACGCATTCCCGTTTTTGACCAAGCATTGGGGTAGATGGGGAGGCTAGGGCAGGATAGGTGGGCGTGGCATCCAAAGTTTTGATGCAGTTTTTGGGGAGTCATCATCACCCATCTTGGCACTAAATTTGGTGGCTATAGCTCAAAAACTGTGGGAGGTATAGGCTTTATTTGATTTAAAATGCGGGGTGGGCTGGGGCGGTATGGGTGTATGGGCGTGGCTCCAAATTTTTAATGCAGGTTTAATGCTAGTTTTATTGCTAGTAGCTAAATTCTTACGAAATTTGGTGGGTTTACCACTAAAGATGTGCGAAATATGTGGATTTATCGGTTTTGATCTATCGAATTTATTGATTTGCCTGTACCCCAGTTATCGTTATCTTGTTACTTAAATTTACTATCCCATAGATAAAGAAAATTGGAAGGTTTCAAGTCTCTAGCTTGAAGGGTGTTGAAAAAACTTGTAATCATGACGGACATTGCACAAAACCAATATACTCTTTATTTTCGGTAAGGGGGCGTCCACAAATTACGTGAGGTGTTTAATGGAGGGGGGGGGGGGTCAAGTTAAATCTCACCAAATCTCACCAGGGGGGGTGGGGGGTTTTTAACAAATATCACGTAATTTTTTTTCAATAGAAAACCATGTAAAATATTTGAAAGTAAAGTTAAACTAAAGTACGAAATTTTTCTACAATAAAAATATGGCGAAATTTGACACAATGGTGTTTATCGTACTCGCCCGAACACCGCAGAGCAGCACAATAGCTCTCCGATTGTTAAAGTGTTATCGACCAGCCGTATCGATACGCGCGACTCGACGAACGTCACAGCGTAAAGAGCCGAGGAACAGCGACGCACGTACAGTAGAGCTGCAAAAACATCGATTTGGAAAACATCGATATAATCGATGTTGACATAGATGTTTTTGCAGCTCTAACGTACAGGTCCCATTTTGCTTTGTTGATTCCCGCAAATATTTTATTGCACACCTATTTTTGTTACAATTTTAGTTATTAATCATGAGTTTTCAAGAATATTATAAAGCTTACATTAAAAGACACATCTGCAAGACAAAAAAATGTTGTCAAGAAGAAGTGGTAAAGTTATGGAACACAGCAAAACAAAAGTTTCCGAAGAAAGAAGATTTGGTGAAACATGTTCAGCATGAAATTGATCAGCTTTTAAAAGAAGCAGCGGAAGGAAAGGCCCGAAATACTCTAGTGTTTCTCTCTAGGGTAGGATAGATACCTCTATTTATTTATTTATGCTTTAAATTTAATTTTATGCACAATACATTTGAAAAGTGTGCTGAGGAAAAAAAATATGCATAGATTTTCTTAGTGGGAAGTTAAAAAAATACATTATTTTTTTCCTAAACGTCTCTAATTTGTGAATCTTGAGTTTTTATAATGATACATTTATTCAAGGGAAACACTCGGAGCTCTGACAGTGTTTCAACACAAGTTGACATAAGCGCTCAAGGTGTGTCAAACTTAGAATGCGCGAGTAAAACTGAAATTAACATTCAGATTAATCAACATGAGGAATCAGTGACTCAAAATGAGATTTCTCACACTAATCAGCAGCTAATGGATCATTATAACGATAATGAACCTCAACTGGCAGGTTAGTGTTTCCCTTTTTCTTGTATGTGCGACATTTTCTTTATTTTTTCTTTCCCCTACAGGTGCTACAAAACAGAAAATTCAGCCTCTTGTAATCAGCGACGATGAGGATAAAGTTACATCAACTTCCACACCATCCGTTATACGTCCTACTCCAGCTCAAGATGATATAAAAAAAGAAATTGATAAACGACGCATGGAGCTAGACTTGACAGAAAGACGCAAAGGATCTCTTGTTGCTGACGGCACTGAACACGACAAAGTTCGAAAGTTGCGGCAAGAAATTGATAATTTTGAAAAACAGCTCAAGCATAAGGAGAACCAAAGAGTATACTCGATGAAGTATAGAAAAAACAAACAAGTGGAAACGTTGCAGTCGGACGCAACCGACTGCGGTATACTCGATACCAGTATAAAAAATTTTGATGCCCATCCATGTGGGATGTCAATTGCTATCTTCATACCAAATATGGTGACTCTAGCTCGAAGTTTGTATAAAGTAAGGAAAGGGGTGCTGGGGGCGGTATGGGTGGAATTGCATCGAAATTTTTGATGCAGATCTTTGTGGAATGTCAATTGCTATCTTCATAACAAATTTGGTGACTCTAGCTCAAAGTTTGTAAAAATGGGGAAAGGGGGGCTGGGGGCGGTATGGTTGGGCGTGGGATCCAAATTTTTGCTGCAGATTCTTGTGGAATGTCAAATGCTACCTTCATACCAAATTTGGTGACTCTAGCTCAAAGTTTGTATAAAGTGGGGAAAGGGGGGCTGGGGGCGGTATGGTTGGGCGTGGCATCCAAATTTTTGCTGCAGATCCTTGTGGAATGTCAAATGCTACCTTCATACCAAATTTGGTGACTCTAGCTCAAAGTTTGTATAAGGTGGGGAGAGGGGGGCTATGGGGCTGGGGGCGGTATGGTTGGGCGTGGCATCCAAATTTTTGATGCAGATCCTTGTGGAATGTCAAATGCTACCTTCATACCAAATTTTATGACTCTAGCTCGAAGCATGTAAAAGGTGGTGAAAGGGGGGCTATGGGGCTTGGGGCGGTATGGGTAGGCGTGGCATTCAAATTTCTGCTGCCGATCCATGTGGGATGTCAATTGCTCTCTTCATACCAAATTTGGTGACTCTAGCTCAAAGTTTGTATAAAGTGGGGAAAGGGGGGCTGGGGGCGGTATGATTGGGCGTGGCATCCAAATTTTTGCTGCAGATCCTTGTGGAATGTCAAGTGCTACCTTCATACCAAATTTGGTGACTCTAGCTCAAAGTTTGTATAAGGTGGGGAAAGGGGGGCGGAATGGATGGGCTAGGCTCCAAAACTTTGATGCAGATTGTTGGGGGTCGTTGCCAGCTATCTTCCTATCAAGTTTGGTGGCTCTAGCTCCACTACTCTGGAATATACACGCATTCCCGTTTTTGACGAAGCGTTGGGGCAGATGGGGGTGGCTAGGGCGGTATTGGTGGGCGTGGCATCCAAACTTTGGATGCAGTTTTTGGGGGGTCATCATCACCTATCTTGGCACCAAATTTGGTGGCTATAGCTCAAAAACTGTGGGGGATAGAGGCTTTTTTGACTTTAAAATGCGGGGGGGCTGGGGGCGGAATGGGTGGGCATGGCTCCAAAACTTTGATGCAATTCTTTTGGGGTTGTTGCCAGCTATCTTCCTACCAAATTTGGTGGCTCTAGCTCCACTACTCTGGAAGATACACGCATTCCCGTTTTTGACGAAGCGTTGGGGCAGATGGGGGTGGCTAGTGCGGTATTGGTGGGCGTGGCATCCAAACTTTGGATGCAGTTTTTGGGGGGTCATCATCACCTATCTTGGCACCAAATTTGGTGGCTATAGCTCAAAAACTGTGGGAGATATAGGCTTTTTTGACTTTAAAATGCGGGGGGGCTGGGGCGGAATGGGTAGGCGGGGCTCCAAAATTTTTGATGCAGTTTTTTGGAGGTTGCTAGTAGCTATCTTCTCACCAAATTTGGTAGTTCTAGCTGTCAGGATGTGCGAAATATGTGGATTTATCGGTTTTGAGTTATCGAATTTATCGATTTGCGATCCCCCCAGTTATCGTAGAACCCCCATCTTGACACTTGAATTTACTATCCCATAGATAAAGAGAATTGGAAAGTTTCAAGTCTCTAGCTTGAAGGGTGTGGAAAAAAGTTTCGTTCATACAGACGGACAGACGGACAGACACCATGACGGACATTGCACAAACCCAATATACTCTTTACCTTCGGTATCGAGTATAAAAACAAAAAATAATCGAATTGTGTTCTAAAAATCTTGATGCAGCAAAATCGTTGATACCTCGAGTAAGCTCTGGACGTCCACGCTTGGAAGAAGGCCAGTCTGAATTGCTGAAAACTATTAGTGATTTAGCTATGTTTGGTGCATCAGCTGAGGAGCGGCGTCGCTGTGAAATTATTCGTACTGTTCATAGTATTTCAGAGCTTACTGAAAAACTTATCGAGCTGGGATTTAATATTTCTCGAAGCGCTGTTTACATTCCACTGTTGCCTAGACGGGCAGATACTCGGGAGGCTAAGCGCCATGTAGTGACTGTACCGGTGAAGTTGAGTCGTCCTGAAGCAGACTATCATAAAGCGCACCAAGACCAATACTTTTCTGTAGCTTCCATAAGGTCACTAGAAACTGTAGCCTCAATACTTGGCCCTGATTCTGTATCTTTTTTATCCCAAGATGACAAAGCACGGGTCCCCATGGGATTGACAGCAGCAAACAAACAGGCGCCTTTGCTAATGCACATTGAGTATAAAGTGTCGTTACCAGATCACGACTTTATAATTGCTGCAAGACATAAATTGATCCCGAGTGTCTATGCTTTGTGTGAAGTAAAACCGAATGAGATGGGGCGGCCAGAAGCCGTCTCTCATATAAGGGACCAACATATATAGCAATCCGAAGGGGTAAGCACTCGTCTTCGACTCCAACTAGTCACGCTGAAGACTTAGACACTCTCTTAACTCTTGAGCCTTTTCTTAAATTAATGAAAAACGAAGACGGTAAAGTCAAGCCTATCCTTATTATTTCGAGCGATGGCGGTCCCGACGAGAACCCGCGATATCGGAAAGTCATTGCACATTCTATAGAGCATTTTAAAAAATATGATTTGGATGCAATATTCATTGTGACTAATGCCCCCGGCAGAAGTGCTTTCAATAGAGTAGAGAGACGCATAGCTCCACTTAGCCGAGAACTAACAGGTGTTGTTCTTCCCCATGACTTCTTTGGAACACATCTTGACTCTTGCGGCAAAACAATTGATGATGAGTTAGAAAAAGATAACTTCAAAAAAGCAGGAGAAGTTTTAGCTGAAATATGGTCCGCAGTGTGCATTGATGGACACGAAGTTATTGCTAATTACATCGACCCAAACGACGAAATTTCTAATGTTCCAGATTTGCCAACTGAAGAATGGTACACCGAGCATGTTAGAGAGAGTCAATATTTACTTCAGGTAATTTTGTTTAAAATTTTTTTAACAAGCATCCATGCTAACAAATGCATCTTTATAAAGAATCAAAAATAATTATTATTTTAGGTTGTTAAATGCGATGATCAGCAGTGCTGCAGTCCACGTCGGAGCTCTTTACATTTAGTTCTACATGATCGTTTTTTATCACCTCCATATCCTATCACGCAAGTTAAAGGACATCCGACGATTCCGGATCCTGAACAGCATGATGGAAAAACATTTGCACCAGTTTTAATTCGCCACAGCCTACCGATCCAACCATTACACACCTTCACAAGCATGCCTTACGACCTCTATTGTCCAAGTTTACGTCACGATATAAAAAAGAGATGCTGCAATACATGTGGTATCTATTTCGCATCCATCACAAAAGTTGCAGAACATCGACGTGCGGCTCATCATGCACGAGCAGTGCACACACGCAAATTGCGACCATCGCGTATTGTCACAAAACGAGTGACTGAAGTTCTGTGTGCAACCGACAACGGTTTGGAGTGGCTAAATCAGGGCGAAGTTGCAGGAGCAGATGAGTTTATTGAAAATTATTTGGATACGTTGGTTCCAGTAGTCACTCTTGAGACTGTGCACGAGTCTCCATGGACTGAATTAGAATAATCTTTTATTAATTTACGTTGAAGTATTGTGAAATAGGCCGCATCGGCCCCTTCACAAAGGATTATTTAATTTATATATATCGTTTTAATTTTGAATTAATATTTATAGTTTTAAAGCCGCACTGAAGCGCATAGCTAAGGATTGTTGAATTTATATTTATATTTATAGTTTTGAATTTTTGTATTTTTATTTACATAATATTTGTATTTGTTAATAAACGCCTAGCTTTCGAAATCTCGAAATAGTATTTAAATGTAACCGCCCAAAACGCAGGGTCGCAAGATGTAGCGCGCCAGCTGCGATCGGCAAATCCACCACGGTCACGGGCAAGTGTGGGGAGTGGAAAATTTGCAACTTGGATTTTACAGCCAAAAACACATTTAAAAAAACCCCACGTGAGATTGGGGGGGGGGGGGGGGGGAGTAAAGGAAAATCTTACGAAATCTCACCAGGGGTAGGGGGGGGGTCGAAAAATCCCAAAAAACGCCTCACGTTATTTGTGGACGCCCCCTAACGAGTATAACTAGACTTTGCTATTAAACACGTAGATAAATCTGTAGTAGTTCTCCATTTTTAGATTTTTTATATGATCTTAACTTCGCGTTTTTCAATTTCGATAGTTCCCTCGTTAACCAAGGTGGCTTATTATCACTTGAAGAACAAGTGAGGGGAACACAAATATCCAGAAGCGAATTCAAGGTCCTATTAAATATGGCAATGGCAGTTTCTATATCCCTACAGCAATAAAGGCGAGACCAATTAGTATGTTGAAGAAGATAATTTAATTTAGTAAAGTTAGTTTTACGAAAGCAACGGGTTTTTAAGGTATTATTAGATACTGAACTAGGGTTAAGAATTTCGAAGGATAGTTCTAAGGTTGGATGGTAAGTATCTTCCGGAAGCACTAGAGGGGGTATTCTACTAGCATTACTGCAATCTGAGTCCAAAACAAATATTAAGTCCAACATTCTACCACTACAGTTATGCACCATGTTAACTTGCGATAGACCTAACTCCAGTAGACCATCGATAAAATCATCAGAAGTGACTGGTAACACCGCCGAAGATGTGTCATTCACAGACCATACAACATGTGGCAGATTAAAATCCCTTTAAAGATGATCCATATTTTATCAACAATGACGAAAATAGTTGAAGGGCACTCAGATGGGATGAGTAGATTCTATTTTTAGAATGAGAAGGAAAGAAGGAACAAGTAACATGCAGTGAACGACTGCTAAGTAATATTTTAACACATAAATACTCTTCCCGGAAGAACATGAGAATGAATCTGCTCAAAGGAAACACAAGAGTCAACACCAATGAGAACACCACCCTTGCCAAAGGTGCAATGGCATCTGTTCAAGTAATATTTAGAAGGAAAAACGGAATAATCAGAAGTATCGGGTTTTAACCAGGTTTCAGTGAGTGCAACTATATGTGAATCAAATGATAAGCTGTTAACATATAATTTAGAAAGTTTAGTGTTAAGGCCTCTAACATTTTGATAGGCCAAACTAAGTAGTTTTGTTAGTTTTTAGCCGCCGATGTGGAGGCAACAGGGTGGCTAACAGCTGTGCACTAGTAATCCTAATACCATTATTATTATAATTATCAATACGCCTACTCACATACTCCTCTACAACGAGCTGTGGCGGCCAAATTTTTTCAGAGCAAATTTTCGAGAAAAGTTCGGGCGGAACACTCATCTTGAAAGAGGATATGCTTCTGGAATGTTTAAATATAAATTTTTCAACCTTAATATTGTGGGATTTAATATTACTTTTAATGTTGCCTACATCTAACATCAGTAGTAAATCAAAGTAACATCAAAGTAAATTTATTAAGAGCCACAACAACAAGAGGTTTGGGAGCGCCGGCTGTACCTGCAGTAGGATGACTAGGCACACAAGCTATCGAATCGGAAGGCACTAGTAAAGGATTGTTAGCTGGTAGAGAGTGAACGATGGTAAAGTTATTACTAGAATTTTTAGCCGGCGAGCTTAAAACTATTTATGGGCCAGCAAAAGGACTCGTTGTGGGATTATTGCTTTGCATCAGACGTGGCTTGGTTGGCAAGATAGATGGGACACTAGGTAGAAAAGGACCCGAAGTCTTTTTGCGCTTCGGAGATTTGGTCATAATCTTGCCGTTATTAAAATAGCCTCAAGCTCTTGGAAAGCCGTATGCACAGATAAAAATCTTAGGTGAGTCTTCCTTAGGAATTGAGCAGTTTCTCAACCTAATTACAGGACTCACAATACCATGTTAGGCCAGAGTCTGCAACCAAGCAGTCCCTTATTTTGGCAGTACAGCCAGCACATTTCTTATGGATCGCTTTGTCACACAATCTACATAAAATAAAGTCTTGGTTGTTTGTACCAACCGTTTTACAATTCTTGCTGCAGCAGGTAAACATTTTGAAAATGTAAGCAATGTAATAAGCAAATCGACATGCTAAAACAAAACAATGAAGAGTGCATGTATGTCTTAACGTTTCAATGCAATGAGCACTTTGAAACGGTTAAAATAAAGAGAGTGCGTAAGCAAGAGAGTGTGAGTAGACAAAAAAAATTTAATAAAAAAATTGCCTAAGTTTATAATATAGTTTGCTCTTGTGTGGTGCTCGCGGATATTTCGATAATCCTTGATTCTGGCTTCAAGTGCTTCCTCCGACTTCATTTCAGTTGGAAGAGAAAAATGGCTAATGATGACTGCACCATGAATGAAAATGTTGTGAACAGACGAAGGCATGTAGAACCACGGGTATAAAACTACAACATTTTAAGCAGTTTCCATATCATAAGTCCTAAATGCTGCCGTATTTACTTCATACCCACAAGCTATGACACGTAAAATTACGCTGAATTGGTAAATTAAGGTTTCGCTCACCCCTGTAATGTAAGCTGCCAAATCTGGATATTGGAAAAACCTTCTTGCTGTATTCCCATTATTTGTACTACCACTACCAACCATTGGTATGTCTACCAACAAATGCATTTCATTTCTTATTTTTTGCTGGATGGTCCTTTTATTTTCTTCACAACAGACTTGTCCTCCGCGAACCTGCCTTCTTTATGGGGAGTCTATAGAAAATATGCAAGACACACTCAAAAAAAACCTAGTTGAGGCGTGCAGAGTTGATAACCCATATTCAAAAAAGTTGGCGTTAATGGAAAAGTTCTTTACCAAATTTAAATTGTTTATACTCTTTGGGGTTGCATTGCAGATTCCACATGTTTGGGAAGAAATAAAGATGAATGTTTTTTCATCAAGCAGGTCTTATGAAATTGGTGATGAACCGTAAAAGACCTTGGCACTATGTTTGAAATCTGGCACTTAATGTTCTGAATTTCTTTACATACCATGTCACTTGTTTCTTTCTGGCAGAATATTTTAATTGGTCTACAGTTTCTAGTTGAAGAAGGCCTTGTTTTTTTCTCATAATAACGATAAGAAGATAAGTAAGAGAGGAAAGGTAAGCTTGCATAAGAGAACAAGGGCAAGCCAGCATAAGAGAACATAAGGGCCGAACAGCCGCATTCTTTCTACCCATAGTCTCAAATGTCGCGATCCACAAGCGGCGAAGGGCAAGCTCAGACCGAGCGCGAGACTGGCGGATCAGTTGCACAGTAGAGTAGCAAGAGCACGGACGTGAGATTTTAAAAACGGCCCTAAAGTTATGGTAGCATACGTAAGGCGAGAAAAAATATATTGAGACAGACACTGCACAGGAGCGTGCACAAGCTACAAACATTAATTTGTAGAGCGTAGAACATAGAATATGTAAGTACGAGTGAAATCAAATAGAAGCGAATTGAAGTAACCTAAAACCCCTTCACGTGTCATACATTTTCGCGCAAGACAAAACGAGAGCCGCGTTACATGTATATATATACGCCTTAATATATTTTATGTTAAACACGCAACGATTCGATTTCGCAGAGGTTGAATATTTGAGAAATCGGCGGAGAGCATAACAAGGAGTCTTCCCTTGCTATTCCCCGATCATTCAATCGATACGGTATCGCGCTAACAGCGTTGTTAGCATCCTTCCCGCATTCCTACTAATCGGCGAACTGATCCCCGATTCGTAAGGAGCAACATTGGTGGAATCAGCGGAAACCGTACGAATGTACAGAATTCTGATATCCCTGTCTTTTCGGCCGCGCAACCCCGGGGTATATCGGTAATAGAAACTTGCCTCCATAATAGCTAACGCGTCTCAGCAATAAATAAATCATTTCTTTTACGCGAGCCTTGGCCAGACTGAGATCTGCACATCGGCTGATAAAACTACTTTACAGTACAATACAAATTGAAAATAAGTACTTGTTAATCATATTGCCTTCTCCATCGCTAAATTTTTGCCTATAAGTGGAATGTCCACTGCTGCCATCGCAGCCCCATTTATGAATTGCAGTCAACGTGGCATCATTATTGTTTTCAACCTGATTTTCAAAGCTGTGTGGGTGCGCTTGTATGATCCTGTCCACAGTATGGTCCACTAAGTTCTGTAGTGGTACTTCAGCGGAACTGTCGTTAACAGATATTCCGATAGGATAGCATATTTTTTTCGCTGATCGCAATACTTCATAGTTGGGATGAATATCGGCATTTTGGCTTCTTGTAGCACGTATTGACCAAATATACGAGTGCTTTGTATGACCCACATCTAGAAATAGCGCAAGCGCTTACTCAGGCGAATATTTCAACGGAAGACCAGTCTCAGGCTTAAAAGATTTTTTAATTTGTCCGCCGGCATCCTCGTCAGCATTTAGCAAAGTCACATTTTTTGAAGAATAACAAGTAAGAAGGCTCTAAGTTGGGAGAGCCTGACTAGAAGATACCCTGAACCCAGTTGCAATAAATAAATTAAATTGATGTAAGACTTAGGTATACTGACTTAGCTTCAATAAATAAAAATTCTATATCTCCGTTGTTTCTTAACCGATTTGAACGAAATTTTCAGAAAAGTTATATTGTTACCCATTACTTCAACCCTCATTTTTAGATTTTCCAAATTCGATATTTTTTTGTTATCGATTCCATGTGTATATCGGAAACCAGAATAGTTATCGATAATTTGAAGCAAACTTGTTCCGCTCATGGTATAGGAGAGCTTAAATACAAAATCTCGTCTCTAGCTTTTGTAGTCTCTGAGATCGACGTGTTCATACAGACGGACAGACGAACATGGCTATATCGACTCGGCTGTTGATGCTGATCAAGAATATATATACTTTGTGGGATAATAATTTCAGAATAATTTCAATAGGTACGCCTGAAAAATTAAGAATTGCCAGGGCTGAAGTTGTCCAAGTTTACCATGGTGTCAATCACCACCTAAGTTATCTCAGTATGGATTGTGGTATGAAGTTATGCAGCAAATTGTACGTTGATAGCATCATTGCGAGGAAGCTACAATGTGGCAGAACGAAGGCGGAAATGCTCGTAGAAAAATCGAAATGAGAGTGAATAGCGATTCTCCGATTTAATTTTCTATCGCAGCAGATGCATCCAACAAGGGAAATCGAAAGCTGTACCCCATCGCTGTTAGATATTTCGATACTCATAACGGCGTGAGGAGTCGGATGCTGGACATTTACCAAGATTGTAAGGAATCTTCTTACGCTATTTTTAACCAGATGACGAATTGCTTGGACACGCATACTCTTGATGTGGAAAACGTTAGGTCTTATTATGCAGATAATGCTGCTGTGAATTATGGCAAGCAAAACTCAGTTTTCCAAAAACTTTCCGATATACATCCGGACATTATCAAAAGCAATTGCAACGCTCATATCATACATAATGCTGGCAGACACGCTTGTAAGTTGTTACCTTATGACGTTGAAACTTTGGTCTTGAGAATATATGCTGCATTCTCATCGAGTGCAACAAATATTAAACAATTGAAAAAATGCTTTGACGATTATGACATGGAATATCAAGACATTTTGAGACATGTCGTCACGAGGTGGTTTTCTGTATTTCCCCCTGTAGAAAGAATCATCGCCAAATGTCCAGCCATCAAGCAAGGAGAAGAAAAAGTAGACTAAACTGTGTAGACGTCTTATATTTCTTTAAGTTCGTTCTCTTTATTTCTGTTCTTCTCCGCGATCGACCACTCTTGTTGCTTACAGAATACGAACTACTCGCTACAGACTTATGTTAGTTACATATACATGTTATAGAGTGTTACAGTGTTGCACTTAACATCTAGGTATCGATAGTAGCTTATGTATGACCATCCTACTACAACTCGGCCATCCTGACTATTGGATCTCCTGATCCCAGGTAGTTACAAATTAAAGCTTCTTACTTAATAATTAACAAAATTAAAAATTAATTTAACAATTATAAACATTTGTGTATTGCACAACTTTTAACATTTTAATCAACCGATTTTTTATTACTTTTTTCCTTTTACCCAATGTCTTAAGTTTTGGACACTCCAAACGCCATGATATGGATTACGACATATTCGAAATCCTTCAACATCCTTAATTAAAAATCTGTCATTCTTTAAAATCTTTTCTACGACGTAGGGCCCTTTACTTCTTGGTATTAACTTTCTTGACACTCCAACCGTACTATCAAAGTTCTTTACCATAACAAAATCACCCTGTTTATATTTATTCGGTTTCCTTTTACTTTTGTCATAGTATTTTTTATTTTCATCTTGGGCTTTTTTCTGGCTTTCTTTTGCTACCTTCCTTATTTCTCCTAAATCTCTATTATCACTTGATACATTTTCGTTTTCTAATCGTTCTTTTAATTCATCCACAATTTCTCCTTTTTGCTCTACTCCAAACATCATTTTACTTGGATTTTGCCTAATGCTGCGATGAATTGTGTTGTTAATTGCATACTCCACTTGCTGAATTGTTGAATCCCAATGACAACCCTTTTCTACATCTGTTAACTTTGCTATCATAGGTCCTAAAGTTCTATTTATTCTCTCCACCTGTCCATTTGCTTGCGGTGATCCTGTAGCTATCTTTATATGTTTAATATTTAACTGCTCTAAAAACTGGTCAAATTCATTTGCTGTATAGCAACTACCTCTATCCGATACTATACATTTCGGTCTGCTATAAGCCCTAAAACAATCTTCCAATGCTTTTACAACTTCCTTTGTCGATGTCGTCTTAGTTGTATACAACCTCACGAACTTTGTAAACCCATCAACTGTAACCAAAATATGCTTATTTGCTCTACCTGCCGCTACTGGTCCATAGTGATCAATGTGTATTAAATCAAATGGCCTATCACCTTTAGGTAAACTTTTCAAAAATCCTTCTTTTTTTCCTGACTTTGGCGAAAAAGCCACACACTTTAAACAATTTTCAATATGACTGTTACATTTCTCCTTCATATTAGTAAACCAATATCTTTTCGCAATACTGTCAATCATTTTATCTCTACCTATATGATGTTGATCTTTCTGTTAACACATCTTGTTATAATAATTATCTTAATCGTTGTAGACTAAACTTTTCACGTGACCCTAAACAGTTTTATAAATTTGTTAACTCTAAACGTAAGTCTTCTTGCTTACCGTCTTCAGTATACCTTGATAATACAAAAGCAAGTTCTGATCAGGCAGTAGCCGATCTATTTGCTGAGTATTTTCAATCAGTATACTCATCGAGTATGTATAGTAGTAGTAATTCCTATCCTTTTCAAGTTCAAACGTCAAATTGCATATATGTCCCAGTAGTTACTGAGTCTACGCTCCTGAGTGAATTTAACTCTATTAAACCTGGCTACTTGCCTGGTCCTGATGGAGTGCCAGGTTGTATTCTCCGATACTGCGCGGATTCTCTTTGTAAGCCCTTAAATAAATTATTTAACTTGTCTGTTGACTCAACTGTGTTTCCTGATATATGGAAGGAATCCTTTATAATTCCACTCCATAAAAATTCTTCAAAATCAAACGTTAAAAATTATAGGGGTATATCCAAGTTGTCTGCCATACCAAAAGTCTTTGAAAAAATTATATGTTCTCAACTGCAACACGGATGTAGTTCAATTATATCGCCTTACCAACATGGTTTGTTAGGCGTAGATCTACTACCACTAACCTTCTTGAATTCACTTCGCTTGTCATCAAAGGGTTTCAGGAAAAAATGCAAACTGACGTTGTTTACACCGATTTTAGTAAGGCATTTGATTCTGTTAGTCATTCTCTGTTGCTTAAAAAATTAAATATTATTGGATTTCCATCAAAACTCGTATTGTGGCTTTCGGAGTACTTGTGTGGTCGAACACAAAAAGTAGTTTTTAAATCGTCGGTATCTAAACCTATTTTTGTTACCTCTGGTGTTCCCCAGGGTAGTCACCTTGGACCTTTGCTATTTAATCTGTTTATTAACGATCTTCCAGCTGTTATTACTAACTCCTATGTATATATGTTTGCTGATGATGTGAAGCTATGTTTCACATATAATGACGCTTCCCTGTGTAATTTACTACAGTCGGATTTGGGTGCATTGTCGGCCTGGTGTCGTTTTAACTTACTCAATTTAAATTGTTCTAAATGTAAAGTCATGTCTTTTTGTAGAAGTACCCCTCATACTGCTCACTACTTGCTTGATGCTTCACCACTTGACCGCGTGTTTGAAATTAAAGATTTAGGCATTATTCTTGATCCTAAATTAAAGTTTGACGCTCATATTTCGTATATGGTCAATAAGGCCATTAATGTCCTTGGCTTCATCAAGCGGTGGTCGAAAGAGTTTAATGATCCCTACACCACTAAAACGCTTTATACATCCCTAGTACGTCCAATCCTGGAGTATGGATCTTGTGTGTGGTCCCCACAATACTCGATTCACCAGGATAGAATTGAATCTGTGCAGAAGAAATTTCTTCTTTTTGCCCTTAGAAGTTTTAACTGGGTTCCTGGAGTTGACTTACCCCCGTATTCAAGTAGACTCCTTTTAATAAATCTTCCCTCCCTGTTAAACCGTAGAACTATGCATGGAGTATTATTTATTACTAACCTACTTAATGGTGAAATCGACTCATCAGTTCTTTTGAGTCGAATTAAATTTAATGTCCCAATTAGATCTTCACGTAACTTTTTACCCCTTAGCCTTGATCGTTGCTTCAGCAACTATTTAATTCATGAACCATTTCGTGTTATATGTTCTGACTATAACAAACTTTATTCTCTTGTCTCCTTGGAGGCCTCAACTCCAGTACTAAAAAGATCGATCCTTTTTGCTTTATCTAATCGTAACCACTAATTACTAATCTAACGCTGGTCTGATTGGGTTTTTCTGGGTTTTTCCCAATCCTTGCAACAAATGTTGGACTACTCAATTTTTTTATTGAATTTCCCAGAGCTTTAACGTTAACTTTTAATTATATTTTCAGATTTATATATTATTCTATATTTTACTTAATTTAATTATTTTAACTATTTTTAATTTAAATTAAATTTGATTCATTTTAATGTCAGCTGCTCTTAGCTGACTATAAATAAATAAATAAATATGCCCCAACTCGTTGTGATATTTGTACATCACGTGCCCTTCCATATCTTCCGGTACATAAAACAGTAACCTATTCTCACTTGCCTTTCTATATACAATTCCATTCCTCATTTCAAACAACTTGTGCTCTCTTTCTTCCAACATTTTCTTAAGATTCTTTATTTTCGAATCTTTTGACTGACGAATGACCAAATTATCCTCAAAACTGTTTGTCTCAATTATCATAACGTTAGTGCTTCGACTTAAAGCATCTACGTGTCTCATTCTATCACCAGCTCTATGAATCAACTCGTACTCAAATTCTTGCAATTCCAGTGCCCATCGAGCAATTCTGGGATTTAGCTCGATCTTGTTAAGAGTTAGTGCTAACGAATTGCAATCCGTCATAATCTTAAACTTTCTTCCCTGTAAATAAATCCTAAATCTGCGTAACGCATATATGATCGCTAATGCTTCCAGCTCAAAACTGTGATATTTTGACTCCGCTTCAGTCGTCCTCTTCGAAAAATAAAATATAGGATGCAGCTTGTCATCCTTTTTCTTCTGCATAAGTACCGCACCAAACCCAATTGCACGAGCATCACAGTGTAATTCAACTTCGTCCTTGTGATCATAAATCGCTATAACTGGTGCCTACATTAGTTTTTCCTTTAGTTTATTAAAACACTCTATCTCTTTTTCTCCAAATACAAATTGTTTATCCTTCTTCAACAAATCATATAACGGTTTGGCAATGATCGAAAAATCCTTTATAAATCTTCTAAAATATGAGCATAGCCCTAAAAATCTTTGCACTGTTTGTGCTTTGTCCGGAATTGGGAAACTCTGTACTGCTTCTTACCCTTTATTATCCGCTATAATACCTTCATTTGTAATACGAAATCAAAAATATTTTATACTCTCTTGCATAAATTCACACTTATCTAAACGTAGCTCTAACTTGTTTTGGACTAATCTTACCAACACTTCCTTCAACGTATTTAAGGTTTCCTTCATATTTGTACTGGCCACCATTATGTCATCCATGTAAACTATAACCTTATCTGCCCTTATCAAACCTGCAAATATTCTATTAACAAATCTTTGAAAGACTGCTGGTGAATTTTTTAATCCCATTGGCATTCTCATAAACTCAAATTGCCCCAAGGGCGTGACGAATGATGTGTACTTTATATACCCTCACGTGAAAATATCCATTCTTAAGATCAAGTTTCGAAAAAACAGTCTTATTCACCAATTTGTCTAACAAATCATCTATCAATGGTAAAGGATAATTATCCCTTACTAATATTTTATTTAGTTTCCTGTAATCAATACATAATCGCAAGTCTCCAGTTTTCTTTTTTACCAAAACAATAGGCGAAGCATACTCCGAATCACTTGGACGTATAATTCCACCTTCTAAATATTCGTCTAACATTTTTTGTAATTTTTCTTTCTCTGTATAAGAAAGTCTCCTAGGTGAGCAACTAAACGCTTTTGAGTTTTCCACACTTAATTTCATCTCGCATTTTATCAATGGTTATCCCTTGGCCTTTCTGCTTTCAAATACATTCTCTCAAACATTTTATCAAACCTCATTCTAGTTTGATAGTCAACATCTTTCCCACAATTATACTCGAATCCCTCATCCACCACATTTTATCCTCTTCTACCGCGCTATCCATAACTAAATTTTCTTCTAAATTCTTCTTCATAACTTCAGCATCTTCAACTAAACCACTATTCATAACTAAATCCCTTTCTAAACCTTTTGTCATAACATCAGCATCCTCAACTAACCTTCCATCCATAACTGAGTTCACTTCAAAA
Organism: Scaptomyza flava; assembly: GCA_030179655.1. Lineage (NCBI taxonomy): Eukaryota > Metazoa > Arthropoda > Insecta > Diptera > Drosophilidae > Scaptomyza > Scaptomyza flava. The sequence goes on along the minus strand of JARNME010000404.1, from coordinate 45,776,495 downwards.
CTTTTATTCATAACATCAGCATCCTCAACTAACCTTCCATCCATAACTGAGTTCACTTCTAAACTTTTATTCATAACCTTTTCTATCGCAACCGAGTCAAGGACAGATGTATTTATATCCAGACCACATGCCTTCATAAAGTCCCGCCCAACGAGAACATCATGACTCATAGACTCTTCCGAAACTACGATTAAATCAAAATGAACTTTTATTGAATTTTTCACAACGAAACACAAAATTTTTCCATACACTTCAAGTTGGCTTCTATTCAAGCCATAATAGGATTTTAATACTGGATAAATTCTAATATTTCCAGGAACAATCGAAATTTTAATCAAAGATATCGCACTACCAGAGTCTATGAGGCATTCTGTAATCAAAAATAATTTAGGATTTGCCTTAAAAAATATTTTAAAATATCTTACGAAATTATTCGCCACTTCTCCATTCTGCTCTAAACACTGCGCAATGAAATGTCCCACTTTACCACATTTATAACATGATCCTGGTTCGCGTTTCGGCTTTCGGCAGTCTCTTGCCCAGTGACCTACAGCGTTGCAGTTGTAGCATCTCATAACATCTTTCTCCTTACGCTGGCCTGATGCTATCCTTGCATTCTCCTTCACAATTTCCTTGCTTGGCAAGCTTACTTTTGCAAATGCCTTCAACATTTTTTCCGGACTTGCAAAACATTGTATGCGCGCTTGGTCTTGCATAGCCTTCACTGGTATTCCTCCAATTAACTGCTCCAGTAATTCTTCCTCGTCAATACTGATTTTCTGCGCCAGAGTAATTTTGTCTTCGAAGTATGTGATAAAGTTTTCGTTGCTTTGCCACATGCGCTCCTGAAACTTCTGTCTCATTCCAGACTTGTTTTCGCTGCTTCCGAACACCATGATCAGCTGCTCACATATCGCAGCAAACGGCTCCAAAATGCGAGTTGAGCTTGCTTGAAGCCAACGCTGTGCACTTCCTTTTAACTTCATAATCAACAACATATGCAAACTGGCCTCATCTAAGTTATAAATTTTGCCCATATTCTTAAGTTGCACAACCCAATTTTGCGCGTTGCTTTCTCCAGTAAATTCTAACATCGACTCTTTTGCCAATGCTAATAATTTGGCTGAAAATTTAGCTTCCGTCATGCTCAGCTGATTTGTGTTGTTAGCGCTGCCATCCTCATGAGCGCTGCTTCCCTTACTAGCGCCATGTCGAAATCGCTCATTATGTGCCGTTCATCCCACTTCTGAATTGTAGACGTCTTATATTTCTTTAAGTTCGTTCTCTTTATTTCTGTTCTTCTCCGCGATCGACCACTCTTGTTGCTTCCAGAATACGAACTACTCGCTACAGACTTATGTTAGTTACATATACATGTTATAGAGTGTTACAGTGTTGCACTTAACATCTAGGTATCGATAGTAGCTTATGCATGACCATCCTACTACAACTGTATGGAAGTTTGTGGGAGATCAGGAAACTGATATCAATGACGACTTGAATGCCCTTTTTACCGTGTCGGAATGTTATTTGTATTTTGTGCACCACTTTATGAATTTATTGACAACAAATATAAAATCCTTGAAGGCTGATGCTGTGATGAGCTGTGATATACATGATATCTTGTTTAAATTGGCAGATCAAATTCAGTCAAGACTGAATAATGTATATTACGGCAGCAAAGTGAAAAAAGCTTGGATCATATCGACCGAAGCGAAGAAGGTTTCTAAAAGAGCCCATGAGTATCTCCGTAAATGGTACTATGAGAACAGCCCGTTTCAAAATTGTTCCATCATTAATCTGAAAAACAACGCAACGGTATATCAGGATTTATTGAAAGCTGCAAAAGCTGTCAAAATCTAATTAGACGAAGATACATTGTATAACCAACAAGAGTTTACTAAATAGAGCCGCCAAACAGCGAAATTCCAACCTATAGGCAGCGTTTACAATGTCAGCTTAGCTTGGATTGAAGCTTTTAAAAATCTGAAATCCACGCTGGTAGTTTACAATGTCAGCGTGAAAACCAGTTCGAATTTTCGAAATTGTATTACAGCTGCTTATGAGCTTTGAACAGCTGATGCTTGTTTCATGTTTGTGGCAAACCATAAGCAGTCATGACCACTTCAATAAAGCGTGCAGTTGTTTGCTCGTCCATTGTTGTTTAATTTGCGAGAATTAAAAAAATTGCAACTAAATTGTGACGGCGCGTGTACAATGTCAGCTAAATTGTGAAATAAACGCAATTCGAACAATGCAATCAGCTGATTCGAACTCGGCTTGCACATGTGAAATGGCGCGAAAATTAAACGATTTGCTTTTCTTACAAAACAATGATTTTATTGTTATATATGTGTTAATATGTACTAAATAAATATTAAATAGTGAATTATATTAACATTTATATCTGTATTGAGTAAAATAGTGGTAAAAACATTGGAGCTTACGAAGATGCGACAACTATTGACAGCCATTTTGAGTAAAATAGAGGTTAGAGCTTTGGTGCTTTCAAGCACATGTTGCTAATTTCGAAAATGCGACACCTATTGACAGCTTTTAAAACTTAATTTTCGAATAGCTTTTTTCCACTCCAAGCTGAGATGCAAGCGAGACCGGTTACAGATTGGAAATGAGGGAGACAAACTTATGTGAAAAATATGTGTGTCAGACAGGAACAAAACATTTTCCAATCTCACGCTGACATTGTAAACGCTGCCTCAATTGGAAGCCTCAGTTTTGGTGGTAGCCAGGCATTGAATTGGATTGTGATTTTTGCTAGCCGAAAGGCTAGCTACCATAAGCATGTGTGTGTCCCTGTCTCTAAACATGTCCATATTTTAATGTATGCGTACCATTTGCCATGAAATTTATTGACCTTTCTCAACTCATATGAATTTCGGCAAACGCTAAACAGCCAATTTTTGATTAAATTTGGTGCATATTTATATTATTTGCCTAAAAAAACCTAAGAAAAGCCAAAAAAGCAATACTTCCAAAACTTGCGCTGGCAAAATTGCTGAAAGGTGTCATAGAGCTACTTGCCTGCTTATTTTACTATAAGCTTGTTTATTTTGCTGTTCGCGTGATACTGCAAATGGTCGATCAGCACAAAATATGATATTCAACTTCCTTGGAAGTCTTGATTTTAAGGTTACTGTAGGCAATATACAAATTCTGCACCAAATTTAATTGTTTATAGTAGAGAAAGGTCAATGAATGCCATGGCAAATGCTACGCATACATCTAAATACGTCATGTAGATATACAAAGGCACACACACACAAGCTTATGGTAGCCAGCCCAAACAAAATTACTTACATATATCCCAGCAAAACTGCAAACATATGGAACTATATAAATGTTTGTGGATATAGTGCTATGGAGCTATGGCAACGTCGCTAAACTGATTATGGTACCCAGTTCAAACAGAATATAAAAAATTCACTTAAAAGCCTAGGTCCACTTAAACTCCAAACATATGAAAACGCTCATTCATATAAAAATATATGTATGTTGATATGAATACACATTTGTGTATTGCTGCTTTGCAGCTTGGTCACAAGAACGAAAAGGAAGGAGGCATACCATATGATCATGTTAAGAATACACACGCTAGTAAGCATGTGATAACAGGCGATCAGCGCAAAAAACAAGGGTCTGCGCGATGCAACATTGCTGGCTACTGGCGCATACACCCAGTATGGCTGGCTGGCTGTGCTATGAGGGAAAAAAGGCGTAGCACAGTCGGCAAGCCGAGTGACTTGAAACTCGGGCACGAAATGAGCTGGCAGAGAAAAAAGTCTACAACAGCGCTCTGCGAGAAAGGTGTCGCCACGATTTTATGTGTGTGCGGCAGGGGTGTACGATGCCTGAAAGACTCTCCAATGCAGATAGGGATGCAACCAGCTATCTTCATAACAAATTTGGTGACTCTAGCTCAAAGTTTGTAAAAGGTGGAAAAAGGGGAGCTGAGACTGCAGATCTACGTGGGATGTCAATGACTATCTTCATACTAAATTTTGTGACTCTTGCTCAGTTTGTAAAAGGTTGGGAAAGGGGGGCGGAATGGGTGGGCGTAGCTCCAAAACTTTGATGTAGATTTTTGGGTGTCGGGTCCAGCTATCTTCGTACCAAATTTGGTGGCTTTAGCTTCACAATTTTGGAAGATACACGCATTCCCGTTTTTGACGAAGCGTTGGGGCAACTGGGGGCGGCTAAGGCGGTATTGGTGGGCGTGGCATCCAAACTTTTGATGCAGTTTTTGGGGGATCATCGTCACCATCTTGGCACCAAACTTGGAGGCTAATGATCAAAAACTGTGGGAGATATGTATAGGCTTTTTTGGCTTAAGAATGCGGGGTGCTGGGGGCGGAATGGGTGGGCTTGGTTCCAAATTTGATATTTCTAGCTGTAAGGATGTGCGAAATATGTGGACTTATCGGTTTTGATTTATCGAATATATCGATTTGTCAGCCCCCCAGTTATCGTAGAACCCCAATCTTGACACTTTAATTTACTGTCCCATAGATAAAGAGAATTGGAAAGTTTAAGTCTCTAGCTTGAAGGGTGTGGAAAATTGTTGCGTTCATACAGACGGACAGACGGACGGACACCATGACGGACATTGCACAAACCCAATATACTCTTTACCTTCGGTATCGAGTATAATGATGACCGTCTTCAGAAATTAATTAGATGATTCCGTACTGCATGCAGAAGAGCCGCCACCACCACTTCAAAACAGCGAAACTCTATTGCAATTTATTCCAAAAAAATATTGAAGAATTGCCTAAAACACAATGGGCAGACGCAATTTTCGATCTTCAAAGCATTCGGCTCAGAATGTCGATCCCCTTTCATACTGGAAGGTAACTATACTAATTTGCACTAAACATAAGGAAAAACAAATAACATTTCTTTAACTTCGGCATAAAGATTCTAATATGTAACATATCGTATCTAAACTTGTATGTGTTTCCGCCACATCTACGGAGTCTGAGCGTATGTTCAGCAAGGCTGAACTTACAATTAGTAAACGCAGGGCTTCGCTTATGGCGGACAATGCTGACACACTTCTATGTTTGCAAGAGAAATGCATGGATAGAGTAATATTTTTGGTTTACTACTTAGAATGTATGTACTAGCATGTTTTAAACATAAGACTTGAATTATTTTTTGTTTTGTAAGAGACTCTCTAATAAAGATTTACTTTCCGATTGAGTTACTTATATTTTTATATCAAACTGAAATGATAAAATAATTTTGATCTCTTATATTTTAAGTTGTTGTAATAGAACTAAAGCAATAAATATATAAAATATGAAATATCTGCATATGTGCACATAAAAGTTGATAAACAAATGTTATTTTCTTCTATATTGTTAAATAAATAGGTGAATTGAAAAAATATATTCAGTTTTATGTTTTTAATGTGAATTATTTGCTCAGAAAGTCACATAGGTAAGTTCTTTTTTTTTTTTTTTTTTCACTTTTTGCTACTTTTAGTTGCTAAAACAGCATATTCAAAAAATATAATATTTCCTAATATTTTATCGCTAATTAAACATGTATCCCTTATTATTATTATCTTTATCATATTTCTAAGTTGTGAAGTTGTATTTTTTGTTTTCCTAAATACAATTTGATGAAAAGGTGCAGTCACAAACTAAGTGGAAATCTTGTCACGTTCGCGATGTCACGTTACACATTACTAATCAAACATGTTAAATAAATATAATGATAGAAACATACTAAAGTGATTTAAAAAATATAAAACTACATTAATTTATCATGGCTTAAAAGTTTTTTCCTCCAATGACAAGATGAACTCTAACATGACTTACATTTCGGTCATGTTCGCGATGCACTGTTTTCTATAAATAATTCGAAAACGGCAAGTCTTCAAATCTTGTCTTTCACCCTAAAAATATTGTTGATAAAACGCATTAAACACGTAAAAAAATATTTTTGAATATGTCAACTATTGGCGTTTTTTTATCATTAAAAGTCGTACAAATGCCACGTTGGCAATCCTGGATATCCATATACATTCGAAACTGCTATTTAATTTGTATAAAGTAGAGTACAAAAAACGATACTATCGATAGTATAAAATTTTCTCTCTGTTTGTCATTGTTTAAATATTATCAGATTTGAGCGGGGCTTATGTAACAAATAATAAATAATTTATATAAAAGAGAATAATTAAATAAAAAAATATAGAAATTAGCTTATGCTCATCCATTTTATCTGCTCATCAACCAGCTGTTTGAACTGGAATATGAACGTTACTTGAATTTGAACTTGAAATTGTGTTTTCTGCAGGTTGTTAGGCTACGTCAAGTCAAGTTAACTTGAGGGTAACTGAGCCTTAACCAGCAAGCAGTGTTTTTCGTTAAGTTGAATAGATAAGCTGTTTCTTAAGTTCAAGTTCAAGTCAAGTTAAGTTCGGGTAACCGAGGCTAACCCAGCAAGCAGACTTTTTTGGGTAACTGAGCCGTTACCCGAACTTAACTTGTTATTCCCAAAGCGTGATCTTATCGAACAACTGTTTGTCATCGTTTTCATTCCATCAGAATTGAGCCCGAAAATCTGTCCGAGTGTTTTCATAAAGAAATTCAAAATGGATGATATGGTGGTGATTTATTTTAAGTATCTAATAAAATAGGTATTATAACCAGTGAAATGCCGGAATTGCGAACGCGGTGTTGGGCAGTTCGAAGCCGATTACTTCAGGACGTACAGGAGAAATGCTGGATTTGAAGGCGAAAGTGTTCAACTATCGGGTCATACTCGCGGCGCCATGGGGCACTTTAAACACAACGTTGGAATTCATGCCTGAAAACTGCGAGTCAATTCTACTAGCGTTCATTTTTTTGCATAACTTTATTATGCTAAACGCTGTTTTTTTGCCCTTAAACGTATGTATGATGACAGAGATGCGTCGGACAATACAATAATTTGGGTGATTGGAAGAACTAGAGGTGGAGAACTATCGATGGCACTATTGACACTATCGATTGTATCTCACTATCGTTCAACTATCGATTGTAACCCTGGACAATCGATAGTTTGTATTTTTGAAAGCATCTTTCATTTCTAAAATAAGTACATTATTTCTTAGCGTCCCAAAATTTAAAAAAATAGAATGGATAAGTTTTTGCAGAAAAATGGAAAAGGAACGTTAGTTTTTAAACATAGTATTTCGAAAATGTACTAACTACTGTAGCAGCAACGAAAGCGACGGCTAAAAGCTAAAAGAGAAAATAATAAAAGAATGAAAGGCATTTCGAAAGTTTGGAATTATTTCAGAAGGTCGATGACAAAATACTCGCGAAGTGCTTAAACTGCAATGAAGAATATAAAAAAAGCGGAAATACTTCAAATCTCCATGACCATTTAAAAAGGTTTCATCCAGGTACATATATTTGATTTATATGAGACATCTGTATTTTTGTAAATTACATATTTATAAATCTTTAAGGTTTGGATATTAAAGAAATAAATAGCTATCAACCTCGTTTTGACGAAACAATATAATATCTGCTACATCTACGAGTAGCAGCGCAGGATCAAGCAATTAATAAGCTCACATTTTAGAGCGATGGATTATGGCTATGATGATTGCCAAGGTTGATCAACCTTTCAACATAGTTGAAAATGAAGGGTTTGTAAGTTATTCGCTATTTTTGGATCCTCGCTATAAAATGCCAAGCAAAACACATCTAAGAACGCGGTATTGAAAGGTGTATTTTCTAAGAGCGTTGCGAAATTGAAAAAACTTTTGAAGATGTAACATATGTCAGTATTACCTGCGATTGCTGGACATCATGTGCAAACGACCACTTTTTGACTGTAACATGTCAATATGTCCAAAACTTTTCTATTTTCTCGGTTCGCTAGAAACAAGAAAATTGTAGGACTCAACAAACCATTCAGCAGAAAATATTGCTAATACATTAAGAGCCATTTTATATTAAAAGATATAGAACAAATATTTGGTTACTTGAAAGCAGTACTGAAAAACTGTCGGGCGGAAAGTTCGTCACACTTTCATTACATTTTCCAATGTCAAATGAACTTTATCGAAAGGTGGAAAATCTTACATCCGTTATAAAAACAGTTGAAGCACTTAAAATACAAGAAAAATGTTTGTCTTCCATACGAACTCGGTTATTTATCTACGAGGGAAGGACGATCACAAGAATGACAACTCTTGTGGACCCCGAACAAGGATTCCAATTTCAATGTTATGCGGAAGAAGCTTCAAATTTTTTTGAAAATTAGTTGATTTATTCAATAGTTAACGGAGCAGCACCCACCATAGAAAACGAACTTCAACCTTATGTTGAAGGTATTCAATTTTTTGATTTTATAACTGAGAGGCAGACAGAAAACATTCCGAACAATCGATCAGATGCCATTATAATGTAAAGGCCTGTACGCATGAGCCCCGTACAGTTCCCGTACAGTATACATGAGTTTTACGACCGTAACAAAAAGTGTTGAAAAAAGCACATATTGTGGCGGTGGGCTAATAACTTTTTCTCAATAAATCGGAAATGCAACTGTGTTTTGTATACTTAAATTCAAAATACTGATTCACGACCAACGCGCGCTACTTTTGTGTTTGAGTACAACTAACGCCCTGCTGCTGGCGGTTGTGAAAAAAGCAGGCTGCAAAACCAAAAATCATTTTAGTGAACCCATATTTGATGGGCAGAGCTTAGATTACTAAAGATTATGCTAAACATAACCGAAACCACTTAAAAGACTCAAAGCAAATTCACCTTACAGATCTATACCTTGTAATAGATCAGTGGCAGTACAATCCTGTTATGTTATTTAAAGTGTACCTTATTAATATATTTTTATTCAATACTTCTTGCGCAGCATTGACTTCCAAAACAATAAGTATGGCTCTATTGGAGCCTGAATTAGGTCAATTTTGTTAATATTATCAGAAAAATGTTTAAGCCGGCTCTTGACCGACATGTTGTTGTTTTTTTTACCACTGTAAATAGCTGCTGGAAGCTATTTACGGCCGTAAACATTTTAACATAACATTTTCATTGTTTAACACTACCGTACCAGCAGTAGCTAACAGAACTGCAGACCTAAAATGCACGTACTGTACTGAAGCTGTACGGGACCATTTTTCTTATATGAAGTTTTTGCTGTACGGGAGTTGTACAGGCGTCTGCGTACAGGGCTTAATGTAAGTAAGAATGTCAACATTTCCATCAGTCACGTCTGGGCTGTTATCTGTATCTTTATTGAATGAATTTGGGTTTTAATTCTAAGTTTAAGGCTGGCCACTGCTTCGGCAGAGAATTCAGTGCGAGAGCCGTACATAGTTTAGTATAAAACATAAAGAGAGCGAGAGTATACACATATGTATTATTAGTGGTCAAAGCGTGAGAACGCTGACGCGGCATCGTTTGTGCGAGCATTTTACCAGCACTGGGTTATTCTTTATGCAACTACGAAGTGTCGTTGCCCGATTTCATGTTTAGACAACAACAAAGTGTTGCTGTTTAATATATCTGAAGTGTGTACAGCGTACACTGGATATATATGTATACTACTATACAATAACAAAACGCCATTTTCTAGCTGCAGCATTGGCACTCCAAGCCACTGATCCTCTTAACTTGTGTAAAGTAAATACTTTGCCGAGGTACAGATCCCAATCTGTCCATGGCCCACGTCACAAGGAAATTTATATTAATCCAGCGACGCTTCGTAAATGGTGGTAAGGGGGGGTTAAGTCGCCAAGGCTGCGTCTCGCGCAAGTGGGGCGCCTGGGTGATTAGGGTGTTACAAGGCGACCCGCTGCACAAAAGTGCCACTAATTACCCAGGGTATATTTTCGGCGAATACATGAAAGTCGCGGGCTGGTGCAAGAAATAGACAACCCCGTTTCGTGTTGTTTCCGTGTGTATGTGTCTGATTACGCCCGCGCGTGCAGCTAGAACCGCCAAAGTAAAGAAACTCGAAGGAGAGAGGGGAATTTCAACTTAGCCTTTGATATTTTTTTCTTCCACTTTTTCACTGTTCTTTCTTTTCTTAGAAATATACTTTCGATTATAATTTAAATTAACTCGCGTATTTCAACTTTACTACATTTTTTACATCGACTCTCTTTTCCTTAACTTAACTTGTGCGTTGACGGTCGCGCATACATTTCTTTCAAATTTCCGAATCGTCCGTCGTCACGTCTCTACTCATTTAATTTCCGATCGCTACTGACCTGGTCGCTTCATTGACCCTTTTCTCTTGTTCTCCAATGTTAATCTTAAGCCCTAGTGTTATAATATGTTATGTAGCGGTGTAATGCAAATTAACAAGTGTAAACTCCGATAAATGCTAACTTTGAACATGAGTATCGATATAAACTAAATCAAAATGTAAGTTCATCGTCTTAATATCTAATAATGTAGTAACATATGATAATGCGCGATGTTAACTAATATATATAAATTCCAAAATTATATTAGTCTAAGTATGGTGGAGGCCTGTGTTGGGCCTACTTCACACCTCCCCCCCCCCCCCCCCCACCCCTTTCTCTGTGACTGTTACCCTGGCAACGCGGTGTTGGGTCACGGCATACTGCGTATCCCCCGCTGCTAATTTCTCCCTTGATCCCTTGAGGCTCGTTGCTGGTTGCTCTGTGCTATCCTGAAAACTTCTTTCAAACGATCTGCCTTATTCTCCGGCGTCTGCGATGCGCTTCCCGTACCCGTCGTTTTCTCGTCGAATAACATTGCTTGCAGGTGCGGTTCTCTTCCTTGCATCAGGAGATTCCTGTTGAGTCTGCGATGCTCGAGTTGACGGCCAGCGAAATTTCGGGTATTAGTTCGTTCCACTTACTTTGATTACCTGAAATACACCGTTCGGTTTTTTTCTCTCGATTTGGTTTGCCTGCGGGCAATATGGGGCTGTGTGCTCCATTTCCACACCTAGAAAATTCAAAAATGTTTTAAAAATTATTCTTGTGAATTGCACCCCATTGTCGCTTACGAATTTCTTTGGTACCCCGAAGCGTAACAAAACTCGTTCGCGAAAAACATTTTGGAGCGTGTTTGCCGTCGCTTGTCTCAAGGGAACCAGTTCCAGCCATTTCTTGAACGCGTCATGGAACACTATCAACATTGTGTTACCCTGCTTTGAGCGTGGCAGGGGGCTTATAAAATCCGCACACATGATCGCCATCGGCTCCGCCACCTGGCGGGTAAGCATGTGTCCGGCTGGCTTCCTCTGCTCTGTCTTGAATAATTGGCATTTGTCGCAACATTCAACATACAACAACTGCATCCCGAAACATACCCGGCTAGTAATAGCTTTGTGACAACCTCATGATCGTCTTGCGGATCCCTTGTTGACCTGCCGTCGGTGTATCGTTGCACCCCTGTAACACGCGCTTCCTTTGCTCTGCATCGACACAGAGCTTCCACGGGATATAGTCCTCTTCCTTCATCGCTTGATTCCTCTTTTCCGGGACTTGCTAAACCACGGCTTGTTGAAGCTGCTCTAATGGGTCGCGAGGTAGAGCATCGGCGACCACGTTGAGTTTGGCTTCCCTGTACTTGACGTCGCATTGATATTGTTGGAGTTCCAACGCCCACCGTGCGACTCTTCCTGTCAGGCTCTCTATGGAGTCTTACCACTATAGCGCCATATGATCCGTGATCACCTCTAATCGGTAGCCCTCTAGGTAACATTTCAATTTCCGGATTGACCACACTATCGCTGGGCGTTCCTTTTCTGTGGTCGAGTAATTTTCCTCTGCTCTCGATAGTTTCCGACTTGCGTACGCCACGACTCTCTCTTGCTGGTCGATGTTCTGAGTCAGCACTGCTCCGAGGCCACAGTCACTCGCATCTGTCTGCAGTGTGAACTTTTCCCCGAAATCCCGACATGCCAAAACAGGGGCGGTTGTCAGACAGAGTTTGAGTTTTTCTAGCGTCTCCTGCTCTTCCTCGTTCCATGACCTTTTTCGGGCTTTCTTCAACAGGACCGTCATAGGATGGACCACCGTCGTAAAATAAGGCACAAATCGCCGGTACCATGATGCCATCCCTAGACATCGTCTGAGTTCCTTTAATTTCGTCGGTGGTTTTAAGTTTCGAATCGCTTCTAATTTTGACGGGTCATTTTGAATGCCCTCGTCACTCACCAGATGTCCTAGGTATGCCAGTTTCCTTTGAAAAAACGAGCATATTCTCTGGTTCAGCTTCAGATTGGCTGCCCTAAGCCACCGAAAGACTTCTTTCAGGTTTTCCAGGTGCTGTTCTTTTGTCTTGCTGATCACGATTTTATCATCTAAATAAGTGAATGACTTTCCACTGGAACAATCCGCGCCAGGTACCGTGAACGCGGTGTATTCTCGACTGTCCACCGCCGTAGGGATTTGCCAACACCCATGTTTCAAGTCCAGCGTCGAGATGTAACGAGCATTTCTTAGTCTCTCCAGGATATGATTGATGCATGGCACTGGATAAGCGTCGGCTATGAAGTGCGCATTGAGCTGCCTGTAGTCCACACACATCCTCCACTCGTACGTTTTTCGACTCAGTGTCGCCTTCCGACCCTGGATGTGATGCGCCGTCCTCTTCCTGAGGCGCCTTAACTCCAGTACTTCCCAACTCAACCATCGTAGGCTCCTCGACGACTGGTACTGCGTCTCGGCCTACCCTTCGCCTGGTTACCTTGCAGGGTGCCCCCAGGACATTCCTCCGCTCTGTGCCTCCTATACTGCGTGTCTCGACGTCCCCTTACCTCGTAGGCTCTGCATCAGTTCCGTTGTTACCCTCGATCAGCCGTTCGGTACTCTGTAAAATTAATGTTTCCTCCCCACACTGCAAAGTCGTCCCCATCCTGCATAGGAAATCCATCCCCAGGATAAGACTATCTACCATGGATGGCATTACAGGCAGGTCCATTATTACTTCTTTGTTGACGAGCCCCACTTTCGTCCGCAAAATTGTGTCTATTGTTACCATCGAACCGTCTGCTAATCGTGTATTCGCGGTTGCGTCGTGTACGACCCCTTTAATCTCAACATCCTTGAAAAATCTCTCACTCACGAAGCTTCTAGTAGCCCCGGTGTCGACCGTCGTCTTCGCCAGTTGGTCCCCGACCTTCACGGTGGCGACTATGAGACTCCTTTCGACCTTGAGAGGGTAATCTATCTCCGGGACTGACTCGTGCTGGCGCCCATCCGATCCAGCTCTGGATGACGCAGCTGCCCGTTTCCCGCTCTCCTTTTACAACATTCCCCGCTACTCACACCTCGATTGCCACACCGCCTGCAGAAAAGCACCTTGGGGTTTGAACATTCCCTGGCGGACTGTCCCTCCTGCGAACAATTGTAACATACTCGTGCTCTACTTTGCTCGTGCCCCATCATGTTGTTCGAAATCACATCACGCCTGACAATTTGAGAACTGTTTGGTTCGTTTCGCACCATTGGGATTTGGGCCAGCGGTCTCTGGAGAGGATTAACCTGCCTCGCATGCGTGTATACGCTTCCGAACCTTTTTGTTCGCTCAATCACCGTACCCTGACTGTTCCCTGCTTCCCAGCGGCTCTGTCTTCGAACATTCTCAAATTCCGCGGCCATTTGAGTCAGTTGAGTTAGTGTAAGGAAGTCTTTCCTACGGATGTACAACCTGTGGTCTGGCGCTTGATTCTCATAAATTATACTCAATTCCTGATCGGGACTATATCCTGCATCAGTTTCTTTAAATCTATCAAATAATCCTTATAAACCTCGTCGGCTCGTTGCCGTCGGGCCCTGATGCTGTCCTCCAACCTGTCAAAATATTGGAGAGGTAGAAAAAAATCTAGAAACTCTTTCCTTATGACGCCCCATGTCACGTCTCTTAGCCCACTCGTTGAGAACCAGCTTGCCGCCGAGTCTCATTGCCCAGGGAATACGGTCTGGCTCTACTTCGAGTGTCATCGCGTGTTCCTCAAGTGCCTCTACGAACTCAAGCGGGTCAGAGTGACCATCAAAGCGGATTCCCCATTTCCTAACCTGTTCAGGGATTACTACGAAATGTTTGTTATTATCAGCTCCCCGGTAACCTTCACTCCTAAGTTCCTGCCGTATTGTGCTTCTTCCTATCCTACAGTAGGGTTCGGGCCCTATGAGGGGTGTCGCTGCCCCCAGCCTTGCTGGCTTGTCTGCCTCTTCGTTCCCCGCTATGTTAACATGTCCTGGGACCCATCTAAGGGTTAGCCTATTATGTAGTCCCAGAGTGTTTAGCTTGGTTCGCACCTCGCGAACTACCTTCGACCTAATTTCGATCTTGCTGAGTGCCATAATGGCTGCTTGACTATCTGATAATATAGCTATATCCCTATTCCGATAGTTACGCTTCAGATTAAAGTCCACACACCTCCCTATTGCACATACCTCAGCCTGGAAGATGCTGGTGTGCTTACCTAGGGACTCATGGTATTTTAGCCGAGGGCCTACCACTCCAAGACCGGAGCCTTGGTTGGTAAGGGATCCATCGGTGTACCATTTGATGGTGTGGGATTTCATTTGGTGGACTTCTTCAAGAGATGTCCACTCCCTTTTGCTGCTCAGGTGAACTTCAAATTTTTGCTCGAACATGTGCTCGGCTTTCATTTCGCCCCTAGGCTGTGCCAATAGGGGAAGTTCACCTGGCATATCTGCATCTAGTTGGCTCAGTATATGCTCTTTGCCAATTCCCTCGACCGACATTCTTAATAATGCAGCTTTCTGCTGTAGCCTTATTGTGTGATGGAGTGGGGTAATCTCCAACAGAACCTCTAGCGCCGATGTGGGACTGGTCCTCATCGCTCCAGTGATTCCTACACAGGCCATTCTTTGCAATTTATGTAATTGCCTCTGCACAGTGATTTGCTGTGCTTTGTCCCCCCATGCAATTGCTCCGTATGTGAGCATGGGCCTTACTACCATGAGGTATAGCCATCTTAAAATTTTTGGAGAGGTTCCCCATGATTTCCCCGCTATTCTACGACATGTGTAGAGTGCTCTGCAGCACTTTAGAATCGTATTCTGAACATGGGTCCCAAAGTTCAATTTACTGTCAAATGTGACCCCAAGGTATTTGACTTCTGATATGTATACATAACATATCTTTATCAAACCTTTCTACTAAGTCATCTGTATCCTCTTCTACCGCGCTATCCATAACTAAATTTTCTTCTAAATTCTTCTTCATAACTTCAGCGTCTTCAACTAAACCACTATTCATAACTAAATCCCTTTCTAAACTTTTTTTCATAACATCAGCATCCTCAACTAACCTTCCATCCATAACTGAGTTCACTTCAAAACTTTTATTCATAACATCAGCATCCTCAACTAACCTTCCATCCATAACTGAGTTCACTTCTAAACTTTTATTCATAACCTTTTCTATCGCAACCGAATCAAGGACAGATGTATTTATATCCAGACCACATGCCTTCATAAAGTCCCGCCCAACGAGAACATCATGACTCATAGACTCTTCCGAAACTACGATTAAATCAAAATGAACTTTTATTGAATTTTTCACAACGAAACACAAAATTTTTCCATACACTTCAAGTTGGCTTCTATTCAAGCCATAATAGGATTTTAATACTGGATAAATTCTAATATTTCCAGGAACAATCGAAATTTTAATCAAAGATATCGCACTACCAGAGTCTATGAGGCATTCTGTAATCAAAAATAATTTAGGATTTGCCTTAAAAAATATTTTAAAATATCTTACGGAATTATTCGCCACTTCTCCATTCTGCTCTAAACACTGCGCAATGAAATGTCCCACTTTACCACATTTATAACATGATCCTGGTTCGCGTTTCGGCTTTCGGCAGTCTCTTGCCCAGTGACCTACAGCGTTGCAGTTGTAGCATCTCATAACATCTTTCTCCTTACGCTGGCCTGATGCTATCCTTGCATTCTCCTTCACAATTTCCTTGCTTGGCAAGCTTACTTTTGCAAATGCCTTCAAAATTTTTTCCGGACTTGCAAAACATTGTATGCGCGCTTGGTCTTGCATTGCCTTCACTGGTATTCCTCCAATTAACTGCTCCAGTAATTCTTCCTCGTCAATACTGATTTTCTGCGCCAGAGTAATTTTACATATCGCAGCAAACGGCTCTAAAATGCGAGTTGAGCTTGCTTGAAGCCAACGCTGTGCACTTCCTTTTAACTTCATAATCAACAACATATGCAAACTGGCCTCATCTAAGTTATAAATTTTGCCCATATTCTTAAGTTGCACAACCCAATTTTGCGCGTTGCTTTCTCCAGTAAATTCTAACATCGACTCTTTTGCCAATGCTAATAATTTGGCTGAAAATTTAGCTTCCGTCGTGCTCAGCTGATTTGTGTTGTTAGCGCTGCCATCCTCATGAGCGCTGCTTCCCTTACTAGCGCCATGTCGAAATCGCTCATTATGTGCCGTTCATCCCACTTCTGAATTGTAGACGTCTTATATTTCTTTTAGTTCGTTCTCTTTATTTCTGTTCTTCTCCGCGATCGACCACTCTTGTTGCTTCCAGAGTACGAACTACTCGCTACAGACTTATGTTAGTTACATATACATGTTATAGAGTGTTACAGTGTTGCACTTAACATCTAGGTATCGATAGTAGCTTATGCATGACCATCCTACTACAACTGTATGGAAGTTTGTGGGAGATCAGGAAACTGATATCAATGACGACTTGAATGCCCTTTTTACCGTGTCGGAATGTTATTTGTATTTTGTGCACCACTTTATGAATTTATTGACAACAAATATAAAATCCTTGAAGGCTGATGCTGTGATGAGCTGTGATATACATGATATCTTGTTTAAATTGGCAGATAAAATTCAGTCAAGACTGAATAATGTATATTACGGCAGCAAAGTGAAAAAAAGCTTGGATCATATCGACCGAAGCGAAGAAGGTTTCTAAAAGAGCCCATGAGTATCTCCGTAAATGGTACTATGAGAACAGCCCGTTTCAAAATTGTTCCATCATTAATCTGAAAAACAACGCAACGGTATATCAGGATTTATTGAAAGCTGCAAAAGCTGTCAAAATCTAATTAGACGAAGATACATTGTATAATCAACAAGAGTTTACTAAATAGAGCCGCCAAACAGCGAAATTCCAACCTATAGGCAGCGTTTACAATGTCAGCTTAGCTTGGATTGAAGCTTTTAAAAATCTGAAATCCACGCTGGTAGTTTACAATGTCAGCGTGAAAACCAGTTCGAATTTTCGAAATTGTATTACAGCTGCTTATGAGCTTTGAACAGCTGATGCTTGTTTCATGTTTGTGGCAATCCATAAGCAGTCATGACCACTTCAATAAAGCGTGCAGTTGTTTGCTCGTCCATTGTTGTTTAATTTGCGAGAATTAAAAAAATTGCAACTAAATTGTGACGGCGCGTGTACAATGTCAGCTAAATTGTGAAATAAACGCAATTCGAACAATGCAATCAGCTGATTCGAACTCGGCTTGCACATGTGAAATGGCGCGAAAATTAAACGATTTGCTTTTCTTACAAAACAATGATTTTATTGTTATACATGCGTTAATATGTACTAAATAAATATTAAATAGTGAATTATATTAACATTTATATCTGTATTGAGTAAAATAGTGGTAAAAACATTGGAGCTTACGAAGATGCGACAACTATTGACAGCCATTTTGAGTAAAATAGAGGTTAGAGCTTTGGTGCTTTCAAGCACATGTTGCTAATTTCGAAAATGCGACACCTATTGACAGCTTTTAAAACTTAATTTTCGAATAGCTTTTTTCCACTCCAAGCTGAGATGCAAGCGAGACCGGTTACAGATTGGAAATGAGGGAGACAAACTTATGTGAAAAATATGTGTGTCAGACAGGAACAAAACATTTTCCAATCTCACGCTGACATTGTAAACGCTGCCTCAATTGGAAGCCTCAGTTTTGGTGGTAGCCAGGCATTGAATTGGATTGTGATTTTTGCTAGCCGAAAGGCTAGCTACCATAAGCATGTGTGTGTCCCTGTCTCTAAACATGTCCATATTTTAATGTGTGCGTACCATTTGCCATGAAATTTATTGACCTTTCTCAACTCATATGAATTTCGGCAAACGCTAAACAGCCAATTTTTGATTAAATTTGGTGCATATTTATATTATTTGCCTAAAAAAAACCTAAGAAAAGCCAAAAAAGCAATACTTCCAAAACTTGCGCTGGCAAAATTGCTGAAAAGTGTCATAGAGCTAAGAACATGAAAGAGTATGAATGATCAGCAATGCAAGACTGATACTTGCCTGCTTATTTTACTATAAGCTTGTTTATTTTGCTGTTCGCCTGATACTGCAAATGGTCGATCAGCACAAAATATGATATTCAACTTCCTTGGAAGTCTTGATTTTAAGGTTACTGTAGGCAATATACAAATTCTGCACCAAATTTAATTGTTTATAGTAGAGAAAGGTCAATGAATGCCATGGCAAATGCTACGCATACATCTAAATACGTCATGTAGATATACAAAGGCACACACACACAAGCTTATGGTAGCCAGCCCAAACAAAATTACTTACATATATCCCAGCAAAACTGCAAACATATGGAACTATATAAATGTTTGTGGATATAGTGCTATGGAGCTATGGCAACGTCGCTAAACTGATTATGGTACCCAGTTCAAACAGAATATAAAAAATTCACTTAAAAGCCTAGGTCCACTTAAACTCCAAACATATGAAAACGCTCATTCATATAAAAATATATGTATGTTGATATGAATACACATTGTGTATTGCTGCTTTGCAGCTTGGTCACAAGAACGAAAAGGAAGGAGGCATACCATATGATCATGTTAAGAATACACACGCTAGTAAGCATGTGATAACAGGCGATCAGCGCAAAAAACAAGGGTCTGCGCGATGCAACATTGCTGGCTACTGGCGCATACACCCAGTATGGCTGGCTGGCTGTGCTATGAGGGAAAAAAGGCGTAGCACAGTCGGCAAGCCGAGTGACTTGAAACTCGGGCACGAAATGAGCTGGCAGAGAAAAATGTCTACAACAGCGCTCTGCGAGAAAGGTGTCGCCACGATTTTATGTGTGTGCGGCAGGGGTGTACGATGCCTGAAAGACTCTCCAATGCAGATAGGGATGCAACCAGCTATCTTCATAACAAATTTGGTGACTCTAGCTCAAAGTTTGTAAAAGGTGGAAAAAGGGGAGCTGAGACTGCAGATCTACGTGGGATGTCAATGACTATCTTCATACTAAATTTTGTGACTCTTGCTCAGTTTGTAAAAGGTTGGGAAAGGGGGGCGGAATGGGTGGGCGTAGCTCCAAAACTTTGATGTAGATTTTTGGGTGTCGGGTCCAGCTATCTTCGTACCAAATTTGGTGGCTTTAGCTTCACAATTTTGGAAGATACACGCATTCCCGTTTTTGACGAAGCGTTGGGGCAACTGGGGGCGGCTAAGGCGGTATTGGTGGGCGTGGCATCCAAACTTTTGATGCAGTTTTTGGTGGATCATCGTCACCATCTTGGCACCAAACTTGGAGGCTAATGATCAAAACTGTGGGAGATATGTATAGGCTTTTTGGCTTAAGAATGCGGGGTGCTGGGGGCGGAATGGGTGGGCTTGGTTCCAAATTTGGTATTTCTAGCTGTAAGGATGTGCGAAATATATGGACTTATCGGTTTTGATTTATCGAATATATCGATTTGTCAGCCCCCCAGTTATCGTAGAACCCCAATCTTGACACTTTAATTTACTGTCCCATAGATAAAGAGAATTGGAAAGTTTAAGTCTCTAGCTTGAAGGGTGTGGAAAATTGTTGCGTTCATACAGACGGACAGACGGACGGACACCATGACGGACATTGCACAAACCCAATATACTCTTTACCTTCGGTATCGAGTATAATGATGACCGTCTTCAGAAATTAATTAGATGATTCCGTACTGCATGCAGAAGAGCCGCCACCACCACTTCAAAACAGCGAAACTCTATTGCAATTTATTCCAAAAAAAATATTGAAGAATTGCCTAAAACACAATGGGCAGACGCAATTTTCGATCTTCAAAGCATTCGGCTCAGAATGTCGATCCCCTTTCATACTGGAAGGTAACTATACTAATTTGCACTAAACATAAGGAAAAACAAATAACATTTCTTTAACTTCGGCATAAAGATTCTAATATGTAACATATCGTATCTAAACTTGTATGTGTTTCCGCCACATCTACGGAGTCTGAGCGTATGTTCAGCAAGGCTGAACTTACAATTAGTAAACGCAGGGCTTCGCTTATGGCGGACAATGCTGACACACTTCTATGTTTGCAAGAGAAATGCATGGATAGAGTAATATTTTGGTTTACTACTTAGAATGTATGTACTAGCATGTTTTAAACATAAGACTTGAATTATTTTTTGTTTTGTAAGAGACTCTCTAATAAAGATTTACTTTCCGATTGAGTTACTTATATTTTTTATATCAAACTGAAATGATAAAATAATTTTGATCTCTTATATTTTAAGTTGTTGTAATAGAACTAAAGCAATAAATATATAAAATATGAAATATCTGCATATGTGCACATAAAAGTTGATAAACAAATGTTATTTTCTTCTATATTGTTAAATAAATAGGTGAATTGAAAAAATATATTCAGTTTTATGTTTTAATGTGAATTATTTGCTCAGAAAGTCACATAGGTAAGTTCTTTTTTTTTTTTTTTTCACTTTTTGCTACTTTTAGTTGCTAAAACAGCATATTCAAAAAATATAATATTTCCTAATATTTTATCGCTAATTAAACATGTATCCCTTATTATTATTATCTTTATCATATTTCTAAGTTGTGAAGTTGTATTTTTTGTTTTCCTAAATACAATTTGATGAAAAGGTGCAGTCACAAACTAAGTGGAAATCTTGTCACGTTCGCGATGTCACGTTACACATTACTAATCAAACATGTTAAATAAATATAATGATAGAAACATACCAAAGTGATTTAAAAAATATAAAACTACATTAATTTATCATGGCTCAAAAGTTTTTTCCTCCAATGACAAGATGAACTCTAACATGACTTACATTTCGGTCATGTTCGCGATGCACTGTTTTCTATAAATAATTCGAAAACGGCAAGTCTTCAAATCTTGTCTTTCACCCTAAAAATATTGTTGATAAAACGCATTAAACACGTAAAAAAATATTTTTGAATATGTCAACTATTGGCGTTTTTTTATCATTAAAAGTCGTACAAATGCCACGTTGGCAATCCTGGATATCCATATACATTCGAAACTGCTATTTAATTTGTATAAAGTAGAGTACAAAAACGATACTATCGATAGTATAAAATTTTCTCTCTGTTTGTCATTGTTTAAATATTATCAGATTTGAGCGGGGCTTATGTAACAAATAATAAATAATTTATATAAAAGAGAATAATTAAATAAAAAAATATAGAAATTAGCTTATGCTCATCCATTTTATCTGCTCATCAACCAGCTGTTTGAACTGGAATATGAACGTTACTTGAATTTGAACTTGAAATTGTGTTTTCTGCAGGTTGTTAGGCTACGTCAAGTCAAGTTAACTTGAGGGTAACTGAGCCTTAACCAGCAAGCAGTGTTTTTCGTTAAGTTGAATAGATAAGCTGTTTCTTAAGTTCAAGTTCAAGTCAAGTTAAGTTCGGGTAACCGAGGCTAACCCAGCAAGCAGACTTTTTTGGGTAACTGAGCCGTTACCCGAACTTAACTTGTTATTCCCAAAGCGTGATCTTATCGAACAACTGTTTGTCATCGTTTTCATTCCATCAGAATTGAGCCCGAAAATCTGTCCGAGTGTTTTCATAAAGAAATTCAAAATGGATGATATGGTGGTGATTTATTTTAAGTATCTAATAAAAATAGGTATTATAACCAGTGAAATGCCGGAATTGCGAACGCGGTGTTGGGCAGTTCGAAGCCGATTACTTCAGGACGTACAAGAGAAATGCTGGATTTGAAGGCGAAAGTGTTCAACTATAGGGTCATACTCGCGGCGCCATGGGGCACTTTAAACACAACGTTGGAATTCATGCCTGAAAACTGCGAGTCAATTCTACTAGCGTTCATTTTTTTGCATAACTTTATTATGCTAAACGCTGTTTTTTTGCCCTTAAACGTATGTATGATGACAGAGATGCGTCGGACAATACAATAATTTTGGGTGATTGGAAGAACTAGAGGTGGAGAACTATCGATGGCACTATTGACACTATCGATTGTATCTCACTATCGTTCAACTATCGATTGTAACCCTGGACAATCGATAGTTTGTATTTTTGAAAGCATCTTTCATTTCTAAAATAAGTACATTATTTCTTAGCGTCCCAAAATTTAAAAAATAGAATGGATAAGTTTTTGCAGAAAAATGGAAAAGGAACGTTAGTTTTTAAACATAGTATTTCGAAAATGTACTAACTACTGTAGCAGCAACGAAAGCGACGGCTAAAAGCTAAAAGAGAAAATAATAAAAGAATGAAAGGCATTTCGAAAGTTTGGAATTATTCAGAAGGTCGATGACAAAATACTCGCGTACTCTTGCTGCGCAAGAAGTATTGAATAAAAATATATTAATAAGGTACACTTTAAATAACATATAAACAGGATTGTACTGCCACTGATCTATTACAAGGTATAGATCTGTAAGGTGAATTTGCTTTGAGTCTTTTAAGTGGTTTCGGTTATGTTTAGCATAATCTTTAGTAATCTAAGCTCTGCCCATCAAATATGGGTTCACTAAAATGCTTTATGGTTTTGCAGCCTGCTTTTTTCACAACCGCCAGCAGCAGGGCGTTAGTTGTACTCAAACACAAAAGTAGCGCGCGTTGGTCGTGAATCAGTATTTTGAATTTAAGTATACAAAACACAGTTGCATTTCCGATTTATTGAGAAAAAGTTATTAGCCTACCGCCACAATATGTGCTTTTTTCAACACTTTTTGTTACGGTCGTAAAACTCATGTATACTGTACGGGAACTGTACGGGGCTCATGCGTACAGGCCTTTACATTATAATGGCATCTGATCGATTGTTCGGAATGTTTTCTGTCTGCCTCTCAGTTATAAAATCAAAAAATTGAATACCTTCAACATAAGGTTGAAGTTCGTTTTCTATGGTGGGTGCTGCTCCGTTAACTATTGAATAAATCAACTAATTTTCAAAAAAATTTGAAGCTTCTTCCGCATAACATTGAAATTGGAATCCTTGTTCGGGGTCCACAAGAGTTGTCATTCTTGTGATCGTCCTTCCCTCGTAGATAAATAACCGAGTTCGTATGGAAGACAAACATTTTTCTTGTATTTTAAGTGCTTCAACTGTTTTTATTACGGATGAAAGATTTTCCACCTTTCGATACAGTTCATTTGACATTGGAAAATGTAATGAAAGTGTGACGCACTTTCCGCCCGACAGTTTTTCAGTACTGCTTTCAAGTAACCAAATATTTGTTCTATATCTTTTAATATAAAATGGCTCTTAATGTATTAGCAATATTTTCTGCTGAATGGTTTGTTGAGTCCTACAATTTTCTTGTTTCTAGCGAACCGAGCAAATAGAAAAGTTTTGGACATATTGACATGTTACAGTCAAAAAGTGGTCGTTTGCACATGATGTCCAGCAATCGCAGGTAATACTGACATATGTTACATCTTCAAAAAGTTTTTTCAATTTCGCAACGCTCTTAGAAAATACACCTTTCAATACCGCGTTCTTAGATGTGTTTTGCTTGGCATTTTATAGCGAGGATCCAAAAATAGCGAATAACTTACAAACCCTTCATTTTCAACTATGTTGAAAGGTTGATCAACCTTGGCAATCATCATAGCCATAATCCATCGCTCTAAAATGTGAGCTTATTAATTGCTTGATCCTGCGCTGCTACTCGTAGATGTAGCAGATATTATATTGTTTCGTCAAAACGAGGTTGATAGCTATTTATTTCTTTAATATCCAAACCTTAAAGATTTATAAATATGTAATTTACAAAAATACAGATGTCTCATATAAATCAAATATATGTACCTGGATGAAACCTTTTTAAATGGTCATGGAGATTTGAAGTATTTCCGCTTTTTTTATATTCTTCATTGCAGTTTAAGCACTTCGCGAGTATTTTGTCATCGACCTTCTGAAATAATTCCAAACTTTCGAAATGCCTTTCATTCTTTTATTATTTTCTCTTTTAGCTTTTAGCCGTCGCTTTCGTTGCTGCTACAGTAGTTAGTACATTTTCGAAATACTATGTTTAAAAACTAACGTTCCTTTTCCATTTTTCTGCAAAAACTTATCCATTCTATTTTTTAAATTTTGGGACGCTAAGAAATAATGTACTTATTTTAGAAATGAAAGATGCTTTCAAAAATACAAACTATCGATTGTCCAGGGTTACAATCGATAGTTGAACGATAGTGAGATACAATCGATAGTGTCAATAGTGCCATCGATAGTTCTCCACCTCTAGTTCTTCCAATCACCCAAAATTATTGTATTGTCCGACGCATCTCTGTCATCATACATACGTTTAAGGGCAAAAAAACAGCGTTTAGCATAATAAAGTTATGCAAAAAAATGAACGCTAGTAGAATTGACTCGCAGTTTTCAGGCATGAATTCCAACGTTGTGTTTAAAGTGCCCCATGGCGCCGCGAGTATGACCCGATAGTTGAACACTTTCGCCTTCAAATCCAGCATTTCTCCTGTACGTCCTGAAGTAATCGGCTTCGAACTGCCCAACACCGCGTTCGCAATTCCGGCATTTCACTGGTTATAATACCTATTTTTATTAGATACTTAAAATAAATCACCACCATATCATCCATTTTGAATTTCTTTATGAAAACACTCGGACAGATTTTCGGGCTCAATTCTGATGGAATGAAAACGATGACAAACAGTTGTTCGATAAGATCACGCTTTGGGAATAACAAGTTAAGTTCGGGTAACGGCTCAGTTACCCAAAAAAGTCTGCTTGCTGGGTTAGCCTCGGTTACCCGAACTTAACTTGACTTGAACTTGAACTTAAGAAACAGCTTATCTATTCAACTTAACGAAAAACACTGCTTGCTGGTTAAGGCTCAGTTACCCTCAAGTTAACTTGACTTGACGTAGCCTAACAACCTGCAGAAAACACAATTTCAAGTTCAAATTCAAGTAACGTTCATATTCCAGTTCAAACAGCTGGTTGATGAGCAGATAAAATGGATGAGCATAAGCTAATTTCTATATTTTTTATTTAATTATTCTCTTTTATATAAATTATTTATTATTTGTTACATAAGCCCCGCTCAAATCTGATAATATTTAAACAATGACAAACAGAGAGAAAATTTTATACTATCGATAGTATCGTTTTTTGTACTCTACTTTATACAAATTAAATAGCAGTTTCGAATGTATATGGATATCCAGGATTGCCAACGTGGCATTTGTACGACTTTTAATGATAAAAAAACGCCAATAGTTGACATATTCAAAAATATTTTTTTACGTGTTTAATGCGTTTTATCAACAATATTTTTAGGGTGAAAGACAAGATTTGAAGACTTGCCGTTTTCGAATTATTTATAGAAAACAGTGCATCGCGAACATGACCGAAATGTAAGTCATGTTAGAGTTCATCTTGTCATTGGAGGAAAAAACTTTTGAGCCATGATAAATTAATGTAGTTTTATATTTTTTAAATCACTTTGGTATGTTTCTATCATTATATTTATTTAACATGTTTGATTAGTAATGTGTAACGTGACATCGCGAACGTGACTAGATTTCCACTTAGTTTGTGACTGCACCTTTTCATCAAATTGTATTTAGGAAAACAAAAAATACAACTTCACAACTTAGAAATATGATAAAGATAATAATAATAAGGGATACATGTTTAATTAGCGATAAAATATTAGGAAATATTATATTTTTTGAATATGCTGTTTTAGCAACTAAAAGTAGCAAAAAGTGAAAACAAAAAAAAAAAAGAACTTACCTATGTGACTTTCTGAGCAAATAATTCACATTAAAAACATAAAACTGAATATATTTTTTCAATTCACCTATTTATTTAACAATATAGAAGAAAATAACATTTGTTTATCAACTTTTATGTGCACATATGCAGATATTTCATATTTTATATATTTATTGCTTTAGTTCTATTACAACAACTTAAAATATAAGAGATCAAAATTATTTTATCATTTCAGTTTGATATAAAAAATATAAGTAACTCAATCGGAAAGTAAATCTTTATTAGAGAGTCTCTTACAAAACAAAAAATAATTCAAGTCTTATGTTTAAAACATGCTAGTACATACATTCTAAGTAGTAAACCAAAAATATTACTCTATCCATGCATTTCTCTTGCAAACATAGAAGTGTGTCAGCATTGTCCGCCATAAGCGAAGCCCTGCGTTTACTAATTGTAAGTTCAGCCTTGCTGAACATACGCTCAGACTCCGTAGATGTGGCGGAAACACATACAAGTTTAGATACGATATGTTACATATTAGAATCTTTATGCCGAAGTTAAAGAAATGTTATTTGTTTTTCCTTATGTTTAGTGCAAATTAGTATAGTTACCTTCCAGTATGAAAGGGGATCGACATTCTGAGCCGAATGCTTTGAAGATCGAAAATTGCGTCTGCCCATTGTGTTTTAGGCAATTCTTCAATATTTTTTTTGGAATAAATTGCAATAGAGTTTCGCTGTTTTGAAGTGGTGGTGGCGGCTCTTCTGCATGCAGTACGGAATCATCTAATTAATTTCTGAAGACGGTCATCATTATACTCGATACCGAAGGTAAAGAGTATATTGGGTTTGTGCAATGTCCGTCATGGTGTCCGTCCGTCTGTCCGTCTGTATGAACGCAACAATTTTCCACACCCTTCAAGCTAGAGACTTAAACTTTCCAATTCTCTTTATCTATGGGACAGTAAATTAAAGTGTCAAGATTGGGGTTCTACGATAACTGTGGGGCTGACAAATCGATATATTCGATAAATCAAAACCGATAAGTCCATATATTTCGCACATCCTTACAGCTAGAAATACCAAATTTGGAACCAAGCCCACCCATTCCGCCCCCAGCACCCCGCATTCTTAAGCCAAAAAAGCCTATACATATCTCCCACAGTTTTTGATCATTAGCCTCCAAGTTTGGTGCCAAGATGGTGACGATGATCCCCCAAAAACTGCATCAAAAGTTTGGATGCCACGCCCACCAATACCGCCTTAGCCGCCCCCAGTTGCCCCAACGCTTCGTCAAAAACGGGAATGCGTGTATCTTCCAAAATTGTGAAGCTAAAGCCACCAAATTTGGTACGAAGATAGCTGGACCCGACACCCAAAAATCTACATCAAAGTTTTGGAGCTACGCCCACCCATTCCGCCCCCCTTTCCCAACCTTTTACAAACTGAGCAAGAGTCACAAAATTTAGTATGAAGATAGTCATTGACATCCCACGTAGATCTGCAGTCTCAGCTCCCCTTTTTCCACCTTTTACAAACTTTGAGCTAGAGTCACCAAATTTGTTATGAAGATAGCTGGTTGCATCCCTATCTGCATTGGAGAGTCTTTCAGGCATCGTACACCCCTGCCGCACACATATAAAATCGTGGCGACACCTTTCTCGCAGAGCGCTGTTGTAGACTTTTTTCTCTGCCAGCTCATTTCGTGCCCGAGTTTCAAGTCACTCGGCTTGCCGACTGTGCTACGCCTTTTTTCCCTCATAGCACAGCCAGCCAGCCATACTGGGTGTATGCGCCAGTAGCCAGCAATGTTGCATCGCGCAGACCCTTGTTTTTTGCGCTGATCGCCTGTTATCACATGCTTACTAGCGTGTGTATTCTTAACATGATCATATGGTATGCCTCCTTCCTTTTCGTTCTTGTGACCAAGCTGCAAAGCAGCAATACACAAATGTGTATTCATATCAACATACATATATTTTTATATGAATGAGCGTTTTCATATGTTTGGAGTTTAAGTGGACCTAGGCTTTTAAGTGAATTTTTTATATTCTGTTTGAACTGGGTACCATAATCAGTTTAGCGACGTTGCCATAGCTCCATAGCACTATATCCACAAACATTTATATAGTTCCATATGTTTGCAGTTTTGCTGGGATATATGTAAGTAATTTTGTTTGGGCTGGCTACCATAAGCTTGTGTGTGTGTGCCTTTGTATATCTACATGACGTATTTAGATGTATGCGTAGCATTTGCCATGGCATTCATTGACCTTTCTCTACTATAAACAATTAAATTTGGTGCAGAATTTGTATATTGCCTACAGTAACCTTAAAATCAAGACTTCCAAGGAAGTTGAATATCATATTTTGTGCTGATCGACCATTTGCAGTATCAGGCGAACAGCAAAATAAACAAGCTTATAGTAAAATAAGCACGCAAGTATCAGTCTTGCATTGCTGATCATTCATACTCTTTCATGTTCTTAGCTCTATGACACTTTTCAGCAATTTTGCCAGCGCAAGTTTTGGAAGTATTGCTTTTTTGGCTTTTCTTAGGTTTTTTTAGGCAAATAATATAAATATGCACCAAATTTAATCAAAAATTGGCTGTTTAGCGTTTGCCGAAATTCATATGAGTTGAGAAAGGTCAATAAATTTCATGGCAAATGGTACGCATACATTAAAATATGGACATGTTTAGAGACAGGGACACACACATGCTTATGGTAGCTAGCCTTTCGGCTAGCAAAAATCACAATCCAATTCAATGCCTGGCTACCACCAAAACTGAGGCTTCCAATTGAGGCAGCGTTTACAATGTCAGCGTGAGATTGGAAAATGTTTTGTTCCTGTCTGACACACATATTTTTCACATAAGTTTGTCTCCCTCATTTCTAATCTGTAACCGGTCTCGCTTGCATCTCAGCTTGGAGTGGAAAAAAGCTATTCGAAAATTAAGTTTTAAAAGCTGTCAATAGGTGTCGCATTTTCGAAATTAGCAACATGTGCTTGAAAGCACCAAAGCTCTAACCTCTATTTTACTCAAAATGGCTGTCAATAGTTGTCGCATCTTCGTAAGCTCCAATGTTTTTACCACTATTTTACTCAATACAGATATAAATGTTAATATAATTCACTATTTAATATTTATTTAGTACATATTAACGCATGTATAACAATAAAATCATTGTTTTGTAAGAAAAGCAAATCGTTTAATTTTCGCGCCATTTCACATGTGCAAGCCGAGTTCGAATCAGCTGATTGCATTGTTCGAATTGCGTTTATTTCACAATTTAGCTGACATTGTACACGCGCCGTCACAATTTAGTTGCAATTTTTTTAATTCTCGCAAATTAAACAACAATGGACGAGCAAACAACTGCACGCTTTATTGAAGTGGTCATGACTGCTTATGGTTTGCCACAAACATGAAACAAGCATCAGCTGTTCAAAGCTCATAAGCAGCTGTAATACAATTTCGAAAATTCGAACTGGTTTTCACGCTGACATTGTAAACTACCAGCGTGGATTTCAGATTTTTAAAAGCTTCAATCCAAGCTAAGCTGACATTGTAAACGCTGCCTATAGGTTGGAATTTCGCTGTTTGGCGGCTCTATTTAGTAAACTCTTGTTGGTTATACAATGTATCTTCGTCTAATTAGATTTTGACAGCTTTTGCAGCTTTCAATAAATCCTGATATACCGTTGCGTTGTTTTTCAGATTAATGATGGAACAATTTTGAAACGGGCTGTTCTCATAGTACCATTTACGGAGATACTCATGGGCTCTTTTAGAAACCTTCTTCGCTTCGGTCGATATGATCCAAGCTTTTTTTCACTTTGCTGCCGTAATATACATTATTCAGTCTTGACTGAATTTGATCTGCCAATTTAAACAAGATATCATGTATATCACAGCTCATCACAGCATCAGCCTTCAAGGATTTTATATTTGTTGTCAATAAATTCATAAAGTGGTGCACAAAATACAAATAACATTCCGACACGGTAAAAAGGGCATTCAAGTCGTCATTGATATCAGTTTCCTGATCTCCCACAAACTTCCATACAGTTGTAGTAGGATGGGCTTAATGTAAGTAAGAATGTCAACATTTCCATCAGTCACGTCTGGGCTGTTATCTGTATCTTTATTGAATGAATTTGGGTTTTAATTCTAAGTTTAAGGCTGGCCACTGCTTCGGCAGAGAATTCAGTGCGAGAGCCGTACATAGTTTAGTATAAAACATAAAGAGAGCGAGAGTATACACATATGTATTATTAGTGGTCAAAGCGTGAGAACGCTGACGCGGCATCGTTTGTGCGAGCATTTTACCAGCACTGGGTTATTCTTTATGCAACTACGAAGTGTCGTTGCCCGATTTCATGTTTAGACAACAACAAAGTGTTGCTGTTTAATATATCTGAAGTGTGTACAGCGTACACTGGATATATATGTATACTACTATACAATAACAAAACGCCATTTTCTAGCTGCAGCATTGGCACTCCAAGCCACTGATTCTCTTAACTTGTGTAAAGTAAATACTTTGCCGAGGTACAGATCCCAATCTGTCCATGGCCCACGTCACAAGGAAATTTATATTAATCCAGCGACGCTTCGTAAATGGTGGTAAGGGGGGTTAAGTCGCCAAAGCTACGTCTCGCGCAAGTGGGGCGCCTGGGTGATTAGAGTGTTACAAGGCGACCCGCTGCACAAAAGTGCCACTAATTACCCAGGGTATATTTTCGGCGAATACATGAAAGTCGCGGGCCGGTGCAAGAAATAGACAACCCCGTTTCGTGTTGTTTCCGTGTGTATGTGTCTGATTACGCCCGCGCGTGCAGCTAGAACCGCCAAAGTAAAGAAACTCGAAGGAGAGAGGCGAATTTCAACTTAGCCTTTGATATTTTTTTCTTCCACTTTTTCACTGTTCTTTCTTTTCTTAGAAATATACTTTCGATTATAATTTAAATTAACTCGCGTATTTCAACTTTACTACATTTTTTACATCGACTCTCTTTTCCTTAACTTAACTTGTGCGTTGACGGTCGCGCATACATTTCTTTCAAATTTCCGAATCGTCCGTCGTCACGTCTCTACTCATTTAATTTCCGATCGCTACTGACCTGGTCGCTTCATTGACCCTTTTCTCTTGTTCTCCAATGTTAATCTTAAGCCCTAGTGTTATAATATGTTATGTAGCGGTGTAATGCAAATTAACAAGTGTAAACTCCGATAAATGCTAACTTTGAACATGAGTATCGATATAAACTAAATCAAAATGTAAGTTCATCGTCTTAATATCTAATAATGTAGTAACATATGATAATGCGCGATGTTAACTAATATATATAAATTCCAAAATTATATTAGTCTAAGTATGGTGGAGGCCTGTGTTGGGCCTACTTCACACCTCCCCCCCCCCCCCCCCCACCCCTTTCTCTGTGACTGTGACCCTGGCAACGCGGTGTTGGGTCACGGCATACTGCGTATCCCCCGCTGCTAATTTCTCCCTTGATCCCTTGAGGCTCGTTGCTGGTTGCTCTGTGCTATCCTGAAAACTTCTTTCAAACGATCTGCCTTCTTCTCCGGCGTCTGCGATGCGCTTCCCGTACCCGTCGTTTTCTCGTCGAATAACATTGCTTGCAGGTGCGGTTCTCTTCCTTGCATCAGGAGATTCCTGTTGAGTCTGCGATGCTCGAGTTGACGGCCAGCGAAATTTCGGGTATTAGTTCGTTCCACTTACTTTGATTACCTGAAATACACCGTTCGGTTTTTTTCTCTCGATTTGGTTTGCCTGCGGGCAATATGGGGCTGTGTGCTCCATTTCCACACCTAGAAAATTCAAAAATGTTTTAAAAATTATTCTTGTGAATTGCACCCCATTGTCGCTTACGAATTTCTTTGGTACCCCGAAGCGTAACAAAACTCGTTCGCGAAAAACATTTTGGAGCGTGTTTGCCGTCGCTTGTCTCAAGGGAACCAGTTCCAGCCATTTCGTGAACGCGTCATGGAACACTATCAACATTGTGTTACCCTGCTTTCAGCGTGGCAGGGGGCTTATAAAATCCGCGCACATGATCGCCATCGGCTCCGCCACCTGGCGGGTAAGCATGTGTCCGGCTGGCTTCCTCTGATCTGTCTTGAATAATTGGCATTTGTCGCAACATTCAACATACCTAGCTGCACCCCGAAACATACCCGGCCAGTAATAGCTTTGTGACAACCTCATGATCGTCTTGCGGATCCCTTGTTGACCTGCCGTCGCACAGTGGCGCCCGTAGAACAAGTCAAGTGTCAAAAATCAAAAATTGCATGTGCCTCTAAAAAATATTGAATGAACCTACTTTATAGGAAATTTTCCAGCGATTTCAAATCTGCAATCCATAATGTAACCGGATTTTTTGTTTAGAAGATATAGCTTTTCAAAGTTGTCTGATTTTTTGTGTTACATAAAAATCACAATATTAAGGTAATTTGGTCGGCTTTGAGATACAATATCTCAAAAACTAAGTTACGGATCGTCATTATTTTTGGTTCTATTGATAGATCTATTTATTAAGAAAAGAATAAAAAAAAATTATACTGTTTGCTTTGCGTTTGGCCAGGCAATTCAATATTTACCAACTATCCACTTTTTCACTATTTCTCAACTTTGATGGAAAATAAAAAAAAATTATATCACATTATATCGGCTATTTTTTTAAATTAATTTCTTTGATTTTTCCTCTATTAAATGCAAAAAGTTTCATGTGCCCGTTTTTGCCCCTTTTTTTTAAATGTAAAAAAAGTGAAAAAAGTCATAGGAAAAAAATGTGTTGCATGCATTTTTGGGCAATTTATGACATATAACCGTGAAAACCCATTTTTGTTGTTGTTGTTACGTTCGATATTGTGAAGATACTTGACTTTTGTTTTTCATTCTGTAATGCTTACCTGAGATCATTTGTCAAATCCTGGTCCCTAAATTCAGGTGCAGTTACAGGATATACAAATAAATTACCAGGTACGCACCGAATACAGAAATTGCGTTGGCGTACAACTAGTCACACATCCCATTCAGGTAGGCACAAATCTTATTCGGACACGTGCCAAGTACCCAAATTGCATAAATTGACCTTATTGACCTGGACTTATACAAACAATAGGTAAATTTGTTAGGCATGAAAGCTAACTCTTTTCTTGAACCCTTAATCCAAACGGTATCTATCAGGTAGTAGATTAGACTATATATGTGTTTTTCAAACAAGTTGGACTTAAAGTAGACTGTCCCAAGTACGGATACGGAAACTCAAACGATGGAAACACTTCAAGGAGATTTTTTGAAAATGATGAGGCTGTAACTCGAATCACTGGAATCAACAATCAAATCGTTAAGAGATTGGGAACGATCTTAAATGTTTTGAACAGCAAGGAAAAAGTTGATTCTGCCAAATATGGAGAATATGCTTCAAAAACTGCATCACTTTTAGCAGAATTATATCCGCAGAAAAAGTTGACCCCGACAGTCCATAAAATATTGGCGCATGGCAAAAATATAATTGAGTATTAGTCTTTGCCAATTGGAGAGCTCTCTGAAGAAGCACAAGAGTCCCTAAATAAGTTTTATAAAAAATACAAATTGCTAAACACTTTCAAAGCTTCATGGGTGAGACAAAATGAGGACCTCTTCAACATGTTAGCAGCATCTTCAGATCCACTAATTTCATCACTGAGGCATGTTAAGTCACGAAAAGAATTAGAAAATACTTATAGTTCAGAGATGATTTCTCTTTTAGATATACCATCTTTTACGGATTGTGATGAATATTTTACAAAAAATTAATAAAAAAAAAAATAAAAAAAATAAATTATTTTTAATTATTTTAATATTAATTTTAGATTATAAAAACCATTAAAACGAAACAATAAAAATCAAAAAATTAAAAAATATTTTTTTCCTTCCCGTAAAGTTGATTTTTCCACAAATTTCAACTTTGCATACCCATAAATAGGCACAGAAAAATCGTAGAATTCATTTCAAACGCTCATTTTATAGGTTGATTAATTATCTATCATATGTTCGATTATCTCATTTGGTTCAAAAGTTATGATTTTTGATATGAAAAAACTCAAATGGCCCCACTGTGCGTCGGTGTATCGTTGCATCCCTGTAACACGCGCTGCCTTTGCTCTGCATCGACACAGAGCTTCCACGGGATATAGTCCTCTTCCTTCATCGCTTGATTCCTCTTTTCCGGGACTTGC
Organism: Scaptomyza flava; assembly: GCA_030179655.1. Classification (NCBI taxonomy): domain Eukaryota; kingdom Metazoa; phylum Arthropoda; class Insecta; order Diptera; family Drosophilidae; genus Scaptomyza; species Scaptomyza flava. Next base: position 45,742,221 of record JARNME010000404.1, on the reverse strand, counting down.
TAAACCACGGCTTGTTGAAGCTGCTCTAATGGGTCGCGAGGTAGAGCATCGGCGACCACGTTGAGTTTGGCTTCCCTGTACTTGACGTCGCATTGATATTGTTGGAGTTCCAACGCCCACCGTGCGACTCTTCCTGTCAGGCTCTCTATGGAGTCTTACCACTATAGCGCCATATGATCCGTGATCACCTCTAATCGGTAGCCTTCTAGGTAACATTTCAATTTCCGGATTGACCACACTATCGCTGGGCGTTCCTTTTCTGTGGTCGAGTAATTTTCCTCTGCTCTCGATAGTTTCCGACTTGCGTACGCCACGACTCTCTCTTGCTGGTCGATGTTCTGAGTCAGCACTGCTCCGAGGCCACAGTCACTCGCATCTGTCTGCAGTGTGAACTTTTCCCCGAAATCCCGACATGCCAAAACAGGGGCGGTTGTCAGACAGAGTTTGAGTTTTTCTAGCGCCTCCTGCTCTTCCTCGTTCCATGACCTTTTTCGGGCTTTCGTCAACAGGACCGTCATAGGATAGACCACCGTCGTAAAATAAGGCAAAAATCGCCGGTACCATGATGCCATCCCTAGACATCGTATGAGTTCCTTTAATTTCGTCGGTGGTTTTAAGTTTCGAATGGCTTCTAATTTTGACGGGTCATTTTGAATGCCCTCGTCACTCACCTAGGTATGCCAGTTTCCTTTGAAAAAACGAGCATATTCTCTGGTTCAGCTTCAGATTGGCTGCCCTAAGCCGCCGAAAGACTTCTTTCAGGTTTTCCAGGTGCTGTTCTTTTGTCTTGCTGATTACGATGATATCATCTAAATAAGTGAATGACTTTCCACTGGAACAATCCGCGCCAGGTACCGTGAACGCAGTGTATTCTCGACTGTCCACCGCCGTAGGGATTTGCCAACACCCATGTTTCAAGTCCAGCGTCGAGATGTAACGAGCATTTCTTAGTCTCTCCAGGATATGATTGATGCATGGCACTGGATAAGCGTCGGCTATGAAGTGCGCATTGAGTTGCCTGTAGTCCACACACATCCTCCACTCGTACGTTTTTCTCCTCAGTGTCGCCTTCCGACCCTGGATGTGATGCGCCGTCCTCTTCCTGAGGCGCCTTAACTCCAGTACTTCCCAACTCAACCATCGTAGGCTCCTCGACGACTGGTACTGCGTCTCGGCCTACCCTTCGCCTGGTTACCTTGCAGGGTGCCCCCAGGACATTCCTCCGCTCTGTGCCTCCTGTACTGCGTGTCTCGACGTCCCCTTACCTCGTAGGCTCTGCATCAGTTCCGTTGTTACCCTCGATCAGCCGTTCGGCACTCTGTAAAATAAATGTTTCCTCCCCACACTGCAAAGTCGTCCCCATCCTACATAGGAAATCCATCCCCAGGATAAGACTATCTACCATGGATGGCATTACAGGCAGGTCCATTATTACTTCTTTGTTGACGAGCCCCACTTTCGTCCGCAAAATTGAGTCTATGGTTACCATCGAACCGTCTGCTAATCGTGTATTCGCGGTTGCGTCGTGTACGACCCCTTTAATCTCAACATCCTTGAAAAATCTCTCACTCACGAAGCTTCTAGTAGCCCCGGTGTCGACCGTCGTCTTCGCCAGTCGGTCCCCGACCTTCACGGTGGCGACTTTGAGACTCCTTTCGACCTTGAGAGGGTAATCTATCTCCGGGACTGACTCGTGCTGGCGCCCATCCGTTCCCGCTCTGGATGACGCAGCTGCCCGTTTCCCGCTCTCCTTTTACAACATTCCCCGCTACTCACACCTCGATTGCCACACTGCCTGCAGAAAAGCACCTTGGGGTTTGAACATTCCCTGGCGAACTGTCCCTCCTGCGAACAATTGTAACATACTCGTGCTCTACTTTGCTCGTGCCCCATCATGTTGTTCGAAATCACATCACGCCTGACAATTTGAGAACTGTTTGGTTCGTTTCGCACCATTGGGATTTGGGCCAGCGGTCTCTGGAGAGGATTAACCTGCCTCGCATGCGTGTATACGCTTCCGAACCTTTTTGTTCGCTCAATCACCGTACCCTGACTGTTCCCTGCTTCCCAGCGGCTCTGTCTTCGAACATTCTCAAATTCCGCGGCCATTTGAGTCAGTTGAGTTAGTGTAAGGAAGTCTTTCCTACGGATGTACAACCTGTGGTCTGGCGCTTGATTCTCATAAATTATACTCAATTCCTGATCGGGACTATATCCTGCATCAGTTTCTTTAAATCTATCAAATAATCCTTATAAACCTCGTCGGCTCGTTGCCGTCGGGCCCTGATGCTGTCCTCCAACCTGTCAAAATATTGGAGAGGTAGAAAAAAATTCTAGAAACTCTTTCCTTATGACGCCCCATGTCACGTATCTTAGCCCACTCGTTGAGAACCAGCTTGCCGCCGAGTCTCATTGCCCAGGGAATACGGTCTGGCTCTACTTCGTGTGTCATCGCGTGTTCCTCAAGTGCCTCTACGAACTCAAGCGGGTCAGAGTGACCATCAAAACGGATTCCCCATTTCCTAATTTACTCCGGGACGACCACGACATGTTTGTTCTTTTCAGCTCCCCAGTAGTCCGTGGCCAAATCAGGTTTGTAGTCCCTCTGTCCCACCTGTGTACTAGTCACAGGGGGAATAACATACATAAATTTCGAATGGCGTCCCAATCTGCCGCATTACCGGCGAATGCTGCGCTGCCCGAGTGGTGGAAACTCCCCTTTCGATAACCCAGACAAAGTCAGTAAGTCTAACTCGGATTTTTTGCCGTTGTCGCATACCTATATTGAGAGCGTTATACGAGGCGGACGGTTCCGGAACTTTCAAAAATTGCAATTCCCACTTGGCCAATCGCTTCCAAATTTCCGTGCGATGACCCCCTTTTCTTATAAACGCACATACCCGTTTCCTTAGATCGTCTACCTTTCCTATTCGATCCAGGCCCAGTTCGTGGGCGACGAGTTCCAGTTCCTCTTTTTGTTAATTGTAGACCCATCGTGCACCTACTGCTGGGTTGCCGTGGTCCTCCGGGGATGGAATTTGTGGCTCATTCATCGTTGGTTTAAGTCCAATTGTGCTCTGATCCTGTGATAATGCCGTCAATACCCCTTTTATTTATTTGGTTTAACCTTTTCCTTATTTACCTTTGTCGAAACGTTTATTTAATTTATTATTTTAATTCAATTTTGTATAATATAAAAAACTTTTAAATTCGATTTAACATTATTTGATAAAAAAAAAAATTTCCTTTTAATTCAATTTTATTTTATTAAATTTTATTTTTATTAAAAATTTTATTTACTTGAATTTTTTTCGCTAATTTTTGTATCAAACATTTTATTTAATTGGATTTTTTAAACAAAGTTTAGTTTATTTAAAAATTTTCATTGTTTAAAAAAAGAAAAAATTTGTATTGATAAATTTTTTCCGTTTAATTAAATTTTCCCTTGTTAAATGTTCGTGCAATGAAATTTGTTCATTTATTTCGACCGATTTTCTATTGAACTTGTTTGATTTGCACTTTTCAACTATTCTGGTCCCAACGTTTGATTGCTTGCAGCCACGCCCAAAACTAGTCACACTTTGCTAATTTGGCGCGTGCTGTACTTTGAGCGTTGACCCGCACTCTGCTCCGTTAAGCAATCGGCGTTCACGTCTTCACCGTCACTTTCGTTCACCTAAAGGTGTTCACATTCCGTTCACTTAATCGGCTCGCCCGTTTCAACCGTCAACATTTTTGTGTAGCCACAATTGTACAATTGTACATTTAATTGTCTTTAATGAAAACAACTATGCAGGAACTAATGCGTAATCAAAATCTCTTGAATCTCTTGGGGTGAAGTGCACTGCGACCTTAAAGATCTATTGTGCCCCCTTCTTGGCTTAAAGCTCTTCCATCAGACCCAGTCCTTGTACGAAGGCAAGTATATTTACTGGATCGATGGTCTTCAGGTCAGTGAGCTGAATAACATGTTTTCCTAGAAACCTGCTTCTCTTCCCCACTAAGGCTACACATTCTGCTATGATATGCAAGGAGGATTCCCTTTCCATATCGCAGAATCTGCATGTATCATTACTAGCGATTCCTAGCTTGGCTAGGTGACCCCTTAGTCTGCAGTGTCCTGCCAAAAGATTGGTGATTATCCTGAGTCTATTCTTTCCCATATTTATAATCTGCTTGAATCTTTTCAGATTGTAAGTTCCAAGAAGACAAGTCCTGGGGACTGCGCCCAGCTCATTTCGCGCAAGAGTTTCTCTTCACTCCTAAGTTCCTGCCGTATTGTGCTTCTTCCTATCCTACAGTACGGTTCGGGCTCTATGAGGGGTGTCGCTGCCCCCAGCCTTGCTTGCTTGTCTGCCTCTTCGTTCCCCGCTATGTTAACATGTCCTGGGACCCATCTAAGGGTTAGCTATTATGTAGTCCCAGAGTGTTTAGCTTGGTTCGCACCTCGCGAACTACCTTCGACCTAATTTCGATCTTGCTGAGTGCCATAATGGCTGCTTGACTATCTGATAATATAGCTATATCCCTATTCCGATAGTTACGCTTCAGATTAAAGTCCACACACCTCCCTATTGCACATACCTCAGCCTGGAAGATGCTGGTGTGCTTACCTAGGGACTCATGGTATTTTAGCCGAGGGCCTACCACTCCAAGACCGGAGCCTTGGTTGGTAAGGGATCCATCGGAGTACCATTTGATGGTGTGGGATTTCATTTGGTGGACTTCTTCAAGAGATGTCCACTCCCTTTTGCTGCTCAGGTGAACTTCAAATTTTTGCTCGAACATGTGCTCGGCTTTCATTTCGTCTCTAGGCTGTGCCAATAGGGGAAGTTCACTTCATTACGGTACTATCTTGTATAGTTGCCGTAGCTTGTCTGGACCTGAGTAGCGATGAGATCCATCTGCTAGTTGTCATGTCCAGACCCTTTCTATTTAGGGCAGCCTTGACGGCATCGTGTGAGGTGTTGTCAAAGGCGCCCTCAATATCTTAAAATGCACATATTGCTACTTCTTTGTTTAAAACTGCAGAGCGCAAAGTGCGGTGCAGTTTATAAAGTGCCGTATCCGTAGATCGGCCTGCTCTGTATGCATGCTGCGTAGCTTGCAGCGTACTCCGTGTCAACAGAGTACTCCTAATGTAGTTGTCCACTAGCTTTTCCAACGTTTTCAACAAAAACGATGTTAAGCTAATGGGTCTGAAGGACTTTGGGTTGGTGATATCTGTCTTCCCTAGCTCTGCTCCAAGTGCTCGGTATATGACCGAGTGCTAGGCTACTGACTAGTATTTTCCTCAGGGTGGGTAGGAGTATGTCCTGCCCCTGCTGAAGGAATATTGGCGATATACTGTCCAGGCCGGGAGATTTATAGGGCTGGAAAGTTCCAATTGCCCATTGTGTCTTCTCCATTGTGACTACTGACTTGGCTAGTGCCCAGTCTAGAGCAGTCGGTCTGTGTCTGTCTTCCGTTTCGAGTGTTTCGCATGGGCCACAGGGAATACTTCCTGGGAAGTGCGTCTCGAATAGAAGCTCTAGCTTGTCCATGTTACTGGTCGTAAAGGTGTTGTCCCTACGTTTCAAGGCTAGATTTGCCTCCGGTGCCCGTTTGGATAATGCTCTATGGAGCCGTGCACCTTCAGTCGTACTAGCTATGCTTTCGCAGAAGTCCCTATAGTTCCTACGTTTGGCCTTTCGGATTTCCCTGCTGTACAGGGTGAGGCTTTCCCGATAGTTATCCCATGATCCGTCACTCTTGGCTCTGTTGAAATGATGACGGGTGGATGTTCGTAGTCTCTCTAGACTATCGTTCCACCATGGGGCATCTATTTCTCTGCGCGTTTTGCCTAGTGGGCAGCTTTCTTCAAATGCGTTACTGATGCATTTGCTTAAATTCCGTACAACTCTATTTAGCTCACCTATGCGTTTGGCTATTCCAAAACTTTCGGAGGCTAGGTTAAGTTTTTGGGTTGACCTAAACTTTTCCCAGTTGGTTTTTCTGGGGTTGCGAGTTGTAACGTTACTTTCCGTATTAAACTGAAGCTTAAAAAGGATGATCTTATGATCAGACATAGATTCTTCTGAGGAGACATGCCATTCTCTGAGATGTGGCCGTAAAGACCGACTTGTCAGGGTGATGTCTAAAACTTCCTCTCTTATTCTAGTTACGAATGTCGGTGTTGACCCGACATTTAAAATTTCTAAGTTATATTTGAATATAAAGTCAGTGAGGCACTCACCCCGTGTGTTGATGTCGCTGCTGCCCCATATTTTGTGGTGCGCATTGGCATCGCAGCCGATTAAAATTGGCAGCTTCTCTCTCCTGCAGTAATCCACCAGCTTTTCCACTTCCGGTGGAGGGCATGCCTCATCACCCGCGAAGTAGGCGGATACCACTACTATAGGGGGGGCGCTTCCTTTGCCTTTAACGGCAATGGGCACGCAGTCCCTAGTAAGGAATTCTGAAAGAATAGTAAAGTTAATGCCTTTTCTTACCATGATACATGTCCTAGGTATCGGATCTCTTTGGTCCCAGATTACCTTCGAATTATCGGTGTACAGGCCTTTGACGCCATCGTTCACCCATGGCTCCTGTACAAGGGCCAGCCCAAGATGTTGTTTGATAAACATCCTGACTAGGACGGCCGAGGCCGACTTAGCCCGATGGAGGTTTATCTGGGCTAGCCCCGTGGTGGCGACGAGAGGCGTCACCATCACTTTACCGCCGCTCCGCTTCCTGACGATGAAGGGCCGGAGTTGCCCCCATCGTCGCTGCCCGTCATCGTCACGTCAGCTTCATCTTCTGCCTCAATCTCTGCAACCAGCTCCTGCGACGATATTGGCGCCTGCTCGTCTAGCCCATCCTCCAGCATTTCTGGGCTGAGCGTCGCGTCCGCCAGATCCTCCTCGTCCGCCAGATCCAGGCACACCTCCGAGGCAGCGGGAGGGGGGGTATCACCTCTGGTGAGGGGGACGGTACCACCTCTGCTGGTTTGGGTGCTGGTACTGGGGCGGGGGTGGGGGCATTTTGGCCGGCGGTCGACTTCTTGACGCCACTAACGGGGATGGTCCCGTAGCGGAAAGAGACCTGGTGGCCCTTCTCCACAATGGCATCCTTGGAGGCTTCATCGATGCCGATCACCATCAGCGCACCTCCACCCTCCGTTCTTCTTGAAATTACTTTCCACGCTTCGGTCTCGGTAGACCGATCAGCGCTCCTTGGACAGTAAATGGTGATGGTATGTGGCGAGGGGATATCCTCACCTACCCTACAGTCAAGGGGTACTCCCTTCCACGTCTGCAACCTCGATGTCACGGTCCTCATCAATCTGCGGAGCATTCGATCACCAGGTGTCCCACCCTGAAATGAATGCCCGCGAACGCAACCGTGGTGCCCCATCCCGAGAGAATAATCTCATCGAGGATGGCCTCCTCCAATGCGGACAAGTCCCCGTGACTGAGCACTACCTGGGGGTATTCCACAGGTAACACGGCCACTTTGACCCTTTTTGCCATCGTCGCGTAGGACGGGCGAGCCGCAGTGGGCACTGGAGGAGAAGGTTTCCTCACAGCCGTAGGGACGGAAGCAGCAGCAGCAGCCTTCGACGTGCTTGGACGCTCCTCCTGACACACCCTTTTGGGGGCATCAGTAGGTGGCGTCAAAGTGTCATTCAGGCGTTTGGGGGTTGGTCCCCTTGCCTGCTGCGCCGTCTCTCTGCCGGTGGTCGCCTTTTTCAGCGCCTCAGCAGGGGATAGTCCCTGCTGCAGATACCTGAGGTACCACTTCACCTTTGATCCACATAGGCCCTTCCTATTTGGATCATCTATACCCCCCGGCTCTCCGAGTTTCGGAAGGGTCTTCTTCGGCTGCTGACTCCCATGTGCCGCCTGACTGTGCCTCCTGACCGCATTAACCGTCGGCCGCGCCGGTTGGCGTATGCTTTCGGTTGCGGGGGCGGCGTCTCGACGGGAATGCCCCGTCGCGGCGCTGGTCGCCTGATGCCTCCTTTGCCTCTCCTTGGGGCGATGTGGGGTTGGTCCCACGCTGGAGGGCCGGTCTCCGTCAAGGAGGCGGTCCTCAAAGTGTCTCGCGACACTGGCGGCAGGGATGTCCTGCCGTACTCTATAGTTGTTGTTGTTCTTCATCATTTGTTCCCACGAGTTGCGGAGAAATTATGGTCCGCCCGTGCAGAGATCCGCCATACCCGGGTAAGGCTGGATAGAACAGGCGGTCGCCATCTGCCTGAGCCCACCGTTAGAGACTGTGGGGGAGTTGGGAGTGTGTGAGGCTATGATTGAAAGACGGCGACACAAGCGTCTTGTCAGTGCGATAAAATCTACCGCACCCGCTGTTTGTCCGGGACTGCTTATTCACGAGGATTTCTCGCTATTCGCAGCTAACCCGCAACCCGCGACCGGCCTGGTGGCCTCAGCTTAGCCCCCTCGGAACCATCCCACAAGTTCATCAGACCAGGACACATCGACGTAATGCTACTTACAAAAAACTACCCGATTTGATTGACTTTGCAGTTACCAAAAACATTTCGCGTAGACTGATAAGTGCAGAGTGCCTTTCGGATCTATCATCCGATCACTCCCCAGTCCTAATAAATCTGCAACGACACCCTGAATACATAAATCGACCCAGTAAGTTAACTTCACATAAAACTAACTGGCTCAGATACAAAAAATATATAAGCTCACACATTGAGCTTAAGCCATGTCTCGTTGATGTAGCTGACATTGACAGTTTTGTTAACACTCTGGAGACTGTCTTCGTCGCCGCAGCTCACGCCGCTACGCCTCAAATACCAAAAACAATACACAACCAAAGGACAACAAATCTACAAATTGAACAGCTCGTTCTTTAAAAGCGGCGCTTACGACGTGATTGGCAATCGAACAGATCGCCATCGGCAAAGCAAAAACGAAAAGACGCCACACGTAAACTCACCAAAGCGTTAAAAATCGAAGACGAGCGCGCTCAACGCCGTTACATCGAGCAATTATCAACCACCAGTACGAAAAACTCATTGTGGAGAGCTCACCCAACTCTAAGCTCACCAACAGAAACAGTAATGAATATAAGAAACTTCACAGGCGGCTGGGCTCGCAGCGATGAAGAAAGAGCTAACACATTTGCTACTCATCTCCAAAAAGTGTTCCAACCTGACCCTGCAACTGCTTCAAACGGCTCTCAGCTTCAACATGATCCAATCAAGTTTCGCCCGAATGAAATCGTTAGAATCATTAAAGAACAACTGAACCCAAAGAAATCTCCAGGAGGTGACCAAATAACCCCAAAGATGATTATTGAGCTTCCTTACTGTGCAATCTGCATAATTGCCCAGCTCTTCAATACTATCACCAAACTTGGCCACTATCCAGACAGATGGAAAAAGTCAATTATCATTATGATACCAAAGCCTGGAAAAGATCACACTGTTCCCACGTCGTATAGACCTATAAGCTTATTACCGTGTCTGTCAAAACTTTTTGAAAAATGTTTGCTGTCCCGGATAAATCCATTCCTGAATCTTCATAACATAATCCCGTCACACCAATTTGGCTTTCGTGAAAAGCACGGAACAATTGAGCAGGTTAACAGAATAACATCAGAGATACGAAGCGCGTTTGAAAATAGAGAATACTGCACTGCAATATTTCTGGATGTTTCTCAGGCATTCGACAAAGTTTGGTTGGAAGGTCTAATGCATAAGATCAAAACAATGCTCCCAAACAACACACATAAGCTGCTTAAGTCGTACCTATACGACAGGAAGTTCGCAGAAAGATGTAACACTGCAATGTCTGACGAACACAGTATCGAAGCTGGTGTTCCACAGGGCAGCGTACTGGGACCAACACTGTACGTGCTTTTCACAGCAGACATCCCAATAAGCAGCCGATTGACAACATATACCTTTGCTGATGATACAGCTATTCTCAGCCGCTCCAGATGCCCAATACAAGCAACAGCGCAACTAGCCCTTCATCTGGTCAACGTGGAAAAATGGTTATCAGATTGGCGAATTAAGGTAAACGAACAAATATGTAAGCAAGTAACTTTCACCCTTAACAGGCAAGATTGTCCACCGCTCACGTTAAACAACACCACACTTCCACGATGTAACGTATCTGGGCGTACACTTAGACAGAAGACTAACATGGCGGCGACACATTGAAGCTAAAAGAACACATCTCAAACTGAAAGCCAATAGCCTCCATTGGCTCATCAATGCTCGCTCTTCCATTAGTTTGAACTACAAGGTCCTGCTTTACAACTCTGTTCTAAAACCAATCTGGACCTATGGTTCCCAGTTATGGGGGAACGCTAGCAACAGCAGCATTGACATTGTCCAGAGAGCCCAGTCAAAAATATTGAGAACCATTACCGGGGCACCGTGGTATGTTCGAAACGAAAACATTCATAAAGACTTAAACATCTCAACAGTCAAGGAGGAAATAGCGGAACAAAAAGTAAAATATCTTAGTAAGCTCTCATCGCACACAAATCATCTCGCGAGAGGTCTCACAAGGCTGCGCAGCCAATCCCGTCTTCGTTGACTTACCAACCCAGCGATGATTTTTAGGGACGCGCACTCAGAATACAGTCAAAAAATAAAATGAACTGTTAGCTAAGATTTATTAATAAGATTTGTATACTTATTGTTAGTTTTCTAATTCACTAGAAAAGATTCAATAAATAAGACCAGCAATTTAAAAAAAAAAAAAACAGTTGTACAAAAATTGTTTATTTTTACCTCTGTTTCACCCACGCACTGTCGAACAGGGTTTTGTAGGGCATATATGGTTTCACGAACTTCACACTCGTTAAGTGATGCTTTTGGGCTTGTTAACTCCCAAATCACATCACTCCTCTTTCACTTTAGGTCCCTGGTCGGGCGCCACTTGTAAAGAAGTTATTTTGCGGAGGTACAGATCCCAGTTTTTCAAGGCCCACTTCACAAGAAAATTTATATTAAACCAGCAACGCTTTGTGAATGGTGGTAAATGGGGTGAAGTTGCCAAAGACAACGTCTCGCGCAAGTGGGGCGCCTGGGTGATTAGGGTGTAACAAGGCGACCCGTTGCACAAAAGTGCTTCTAATTACCCAGGGTATATTTTCGGCGAAAACATGAAAGTCGCGGGCCGGTGCAAGAAATAGACAACCCCGTTTCGTGTTGTTTTCGTGTGTATGTGTCTGAATACGCCCGCGCGTGCAGCTAGAACCGCCAAAGTAAAGAAACTCGAAAGAGAGAGGGGAATTTCAACTTAGCCTATATTCTTTTTGACATGCTTTTATTTAACTTGACTTTTCTGTCTGTCTGTCTGTTTGTTTGTGCTGGATAATCAAATTTCCACTAAGTTCCCGACTAGCTAGAGCTCTGAATATTTTACAAAAGATGTGTTTCAGATGACAATTTATGTTTTTAAATTTTTTGGCACTGTTAAATATTCAATACCATGCAAAAACCACGAAAACCTGTTTTCCCTTTTGATTAACTTACTTATTTGACAAGTAAAGTTGAAAAGCTCACAGACCGAAGATCGTAGGTTCGATCTCTTACCGAGTCATACCTCTTTTTATACCCTTCACAGGGTATATTGACTTTATCATGAATCTGTAACGCCTTAAAGGAATGATGGGAGACCCCATAAACTATATATCAAAATGATCAGGACGAGCTCAGAAATTGATTTCCGTCTGTTTGTCCGTCTGTCCGTCTGTCTGTTTCAACACGATTTCTGCCAAACTGCTGAACCGATCTTGATGAAACTTTCACAGATTGCTTAGATCATGTCGGGTTTGTTCACTATGAAATTTCATCCCGATCGGAGCATTCTACGATATAGCCACCATATAAATTTACCATATCAACACGATTTCTGGCCAAACTGCTGAACCGATCTTGATGAAACTTTCACAGATTGTTTAGATCATGTCGGGTTTGTTCACTATGAAATTTCATCCTGATCGGAGCATTCTACGATATAGCCACCATATAAATTTACCATATCAACACGATTTCCGGGCAAACTGCTGAACCGATCTTGATGAAACTTTCACAGATTGCTTAGATCATATCGGGTTTGTTCACTATGAAATTTCATTTCTCAAGAGTAAAAATATTAGCGAAAAATTACCAACAACTGCACAGAAACATTAATAAGTGGGGGGAGCATTGATTTGGCTGTGTGAAGGGTATCATAGTCTTGGCATAGCCAAATTAACTATGATGCCACTATGTTTTTTTTATTATATAAACTTTTTTAAACTATCGATTACATATGTATGCAAGAAAGCTTATAAAAGTATGTCTACAAATTTTTTTTGATTCACTTGTTTCTTCCACTTTTTCACTGTTCTTTCTTTTCTTAGAAATATACTTTCGATTATAATTTAAATTAACTCGCGTATTTCAACTTTACTACATTTTTTTACATCGACTCTCTTTTCCTTAACTTAACTTGTGCGTTGACGGTCGCGCATACATTTCTTTCAAATTTCCGAATCGTCCGTCGTCACGTCTCTACTCATTTAATTCCCGATCGCTACTGACCTGGTCGCATCATTGCGCCTTTTCTCTTGTTCTCCAATGTTAATCTTAAGCCCTTGTGTTATAATATGTTATGTAGTGGTGTAATGCAAATTAACAAATGCAAGCTCCGATAAATGCTAACTTTGAATATGAGTATCGATATAAACTAAATCAAAATGTAAGTTCAACGTCTTAATATCTAATAATGTAGTAACATATGATAATGCGCGATATTAACTAATAAATATAAATTCCAAATTTATCTTCTTTTAAATGTGGTGGTACATTCTAATTTTTTTAATAACAAAACTATATTACAAAATTGTATTCTATTTTATGACAGGTGAACTAAAATGAATTTTTACGAATTGGCTTCCTTTTCAAAAAAATATTTATGTGTGCCAGCCACCTCTGATAAATCAGAGCGTATTTTCAGCAAAAGGGTCAAATTGTTTCTGACAGGCTAACACGCCTCAACGATAAAAATATAAACATGCTCTTGTTCCTTAATAAAAAATAATGGATCATGGATTAGAGTTCAATACAACACAAATGTGCCAGTATCCAAAGTTACGGAGTTCCATTAGTTTTTAAATAAAGTAAACATAATCATTAAGTATAAATAAAGATATATCGATCTATCGATGCACAAACATAGTCGCCTTTTTTCTGTGCTCCGCAAAATTCCTTAATTTTATTGTTTTGTTCGCGAATAAATACCCAAAAAGGGATATTTGAACATTGCGTTACTCAAGTCACTTATCGCAAAAGTCGTGAAGTTTGTAATCTGTTTGTTTATTTAATTTAAACGCGAAAGAAGAAAATCTGAGCAACAACAACACCAAACTGCAACTTCTTCTTCTATCTTAAACATACACAAACGAGTAACAACGCTCCAAATAATAACGCTCAATAACAGACGGTCAAGCGAAATCTCACTCAACTACACTACACACCATAACATGGCACCGATACCGAAGCGCTTGCGAGAAAACTCTGCTGGAGAACTTAAGGTAAGCAAAGGGAGTGATCTCACTGCGCTTACCCAGCTTATCCATCAGAAATTCGACGAGCAAGCTGCATTGATCATAGATAAAATGAAGAAATCGGAGGAAAACTTGCTGGCCGTGCTGCATGAGAGGCTGGATGGTCTTAGTAACGAGCTCCAAAGCCTTGTGCAGCGCGTCTGTAATTTGGAGCAGTCTACTCCCGAGACAGCTGCACTTCAGGCTCGTGTGGCGGCTTTGGAGGCCAAAATAGCCCAACAAGCAAACGCCAGTGCAGCCAATGACGTGCGGCTACATGGAGTGTCGTTTAACGCACTTGCCTTGCCAGCAGCTGATTACTGCCGGATTATCAAAGCTCAACTGTCTCTGCATATGTTGGGCTTTGAAACAAGTGCGAATGTTCCAATTTATCTCAACGAGCAGCTCATTTTTAAAGAAGCAATGCAGATGAAGAGAAAAAAGCTTTTCTCAGCAGTTTTTTGCCGTCGTGCGTTGGTTCACGCCAAACGGAGCGGGACAGATGAAGTCCTTTGCATAGATAATATGCAAAAGCTTGTAAGTACGCAAGCTGAAAGCTCTCTTGCAGTGGCTACTGATGCAAATGATCTTTTTCGTTCTTAACTTAAGCTCTAACTGTATTTCTCTTTATAAATTACTCTGTTTATGGTATATTTTATGTTTAATACTCTTTTTAAGTCACTCTGTTTATTTTATGTTACAAGTAAGTGGACTGTTTTGAATGTGTGCATTGTTAATGCGTACTATTTACGTATGTTAATTTTAATTGGTGTGTATCGGTTTTAAAAATTTTCTGTGATTATTGATGTCCGCTAATATTAATATTCCTAAGTCGAATAGCCATGCGATGGTTAGGGCTCTAAGCAAGCGAAAAGCTGGTTTGACGGTCTGTCATATAAATGCTCAACGAACAAGATTGAGAAGTTTCGTTTTCTGTTTGTAAATTCAAATATTGAGGTTTTTTGTGTGTCCGAAACGTGGTTTAATCACGATCTTTGTAATGCAGGGTATAATGTGTTTCGTTCTGACCGTGCCCGTCATGCTGGGGGTGTTGAAATATGTGTAACCAAAAGACTGAACTGTAGGGTAATATTAAAGCAGCCTAATGAAAGTCCTATAGAATACATAATTATAGAAATACTTAGCCTCAATGGTAATACAAAAATGCTCATTGGCTGCGTATATAGACCTCACAAAAATATAGACTACTCTCCCATAATAGATGTAATCGCAAATCTTACAATGAGGACTGACATTTTACCGACCGGAGACTTTAATAGCAATATACTTACTGAACGACACCTTCTGGACGACATGGAGTCTCTTGGTTTAAAACCAGTGAACTCTTAACTACCGACGCACTTTACAAAGAATTTAAGTACTTTACTTGACCTAATATTTGTAAACAAAAAAGAATGCAATTTACTTAAGACCAGATTCCCATCCCGGCCTTCTCCAAACATGATCTTATAAATCTGACTTATGACATTCTACCCAATTATTGCAATCTTAAAATAACATACCGTGACTTTATGAACATAGACCTCGCTGGATTACATGCAGAGAGCTGTACAGCTGAACTAGACCTCATATATTCTTTCCCTACAGTTGACTCCCAAATAAATCTCGTGCAATACTATATGGAGTATATGTACAATAAATATGTGCCAATTAAAAGCAAATTGGTCAGGCCATCTATAAAATCCTGGTTTAATCAAGATTTAAAGTGTGCAATATATATTAGAGACGCGGCCTATCGGAGATTGAAAAGATATAGGACCGAGGCACTTCATAAGAAATTTATAGCTACCAGACTGCATGTTAACTTCTTGATCCAAAGAGCCAAACGCGAATATTTTAGTGATAGGTTTAAAAATGCAATATCCGCCAGTCAAACGTGGAAAGAAATGAATAACATGGGAATCGGCAAAGAACGTGGTGTAGTTAGTGAAGATGTTGATGTTAATGATCTCAACAATAAATTTGTTAACCTTAGGGCCAGTTTCTCAATGTCTGGTTAGCTTAACTAACTGATGTTTAGTCAAAATTGAGTTTCTTAATGTCTGGTTAGGGTTGTTCGTGATTAAAACTAACATGAGGCCTGAGTGTCGGCTAAAATTTGTTCTCTCGTTAAGTGTCGATATAAATATCGATAAAATCATCGTTAGGCAAACCGCTGACTGTGGCTGACACGTGAATTGTCTATATTTTATTATTCAAGTAAAATGGCATCTTATCAAAGAATTTTTTACATCCACGCAATGTGGCCGCTTTTTGTTCTCAACTTAGCTCATTAATCTTGTTTGTTTACTCATTTCCATTTTTTTAATTGTCTTTTTTGAGTTGAAAGAAGAATTTGGCAGTCACAAAACAAAAAATACCAAACACAAACAGCTGTTTTGCTCGAAAAGGGCTCGAACAGGGTGGCAGCACCATCAATGCGATAGTATCATATCGATTTAACTTAACTATACATTGAGAAAA
Organism: Scaptomyza flava; assembly: GCA_030179655.1. NCBI lineage: Eukaryota > Metazoa > Arthropoda > Insecta > Diptera > Drosophilidae > Scaptomyza > Scaptomyza flava. Next base: position 45,726,174 of record JARNME010000404.1, on the reverse strand, counting down.
CCAAATTGGCTTAACGCGAGCGTTAAATTTATCTGGTCGTTAGCTAATTCTTACTTTAACCAGACATTGAGAAACTGGACCTTAATGTTCCAGTGTCTGCGTGCAATATGTATTTGTGTTCGCAACCACATAATAATTGTTGTAATAGTTTTGATATTATTTGTGTGAATCAATGTGATGTGTATCTGTCTATAAGTAAAATTAAGTCTAACGCAACTGGCATGGATGGTTTAAATCCAAAGTTCTTTAAAATTCTTCTGCCGCTTATCATTGGCTATGTAACTTACATATTCAATACCGCCATCACAACGTCCACTTTTCTCGACCAGTGGAAAATTGCAAAGGTATTGCCAATCCCAAAATCTAATCATGAGTTTAGGCCAATCTTGATTTTGCCATATTTATCTAAAATATTTGAACACCTATTGGCCTCTCAAATTAACAAGTTCCTCACAATAAATCGACTATTAAATGATAAACAATCAGTATTTGGGACTGGCCGTAGTTGTACTACGGCGATAATCAAAGTGGTCGAGGATATAAGATCAAAAATGGATAACAGTGAGGTTTCACTATTGACGCTTCTTGATTTTAGTAAAGCATTTGACACGGTTAACCACGATACTCTACTGGCAAAGCTCAATAATATGTATAATTTTAGCCAAACTGCTACTTAGCTCCTATCCTCCTACTTAAGTAATCGTAGACAAGCCGTTGTTATCCCCTCTAAAACGTCCGACTTCCTTGTTGTCTCTCGCAGGGTCACGCAAGGATCAATTCTAGGTCCACTGCTTTTGTTTTGTCTAAATGTAACATCCATTTGTATGCTGATGATGTCCAAATGTATGTAAGTCGTCCGCTCAGTAAAATTAACGAATGTGTCCAGTTATGTAATGAAGACCTGTTACGTGTTAGTCAATGGGTCAATGTTAATGGTTTATGTATTAACCCGTCTAAATCCAAATGTATCCTAATTTACAAAAAGTACCTGAACACTGAGAAGTTTCCCAAGCTGCAAATAGATTCCACAGCTATTCATTACGTAGAATTTTTATTTTATTTATAATATTGCCAAAGCTTCTGTATGGCATTGAAATTTTTGGCAAATGCGATGCTGCAAGCCAAAGGAAGCTTAGGGTAGCTTATAATAATGTTGCCCGCTACGTGTTTGGCCTCAAAGGGGCAGACCACGTAACGGGTTACGCTAACAGACTGTTTGATCTAGATCTAACGTCTTTAGTTAATTTCAAAATTCTTCTTCTTCTTCTCATAACTTTCAATATGTAATTATTCTGGTTCCATTTTATAAATGATTGTTTAAAATATATAATTTAGATTAATACTTTTACATTTTACATTAAAATATCTGTGATTAATGCTTTAATTTATAGTAGCAATACTGTAGCATTAAGAATCGTTTCATAAATAAATAAGTTAATTAATAAATAAAATATCTCTTGGAAAATACAGTTAGTATATGAGAGTCAACTTGTAAACATGTTAATATATTATGCATGGTATGTCTTTTAAGCTTGAATAAATATGAGTTGGTTTGGGAAAAAGATATATAAATTGTATTGGATTAGAATTTAAACATAAAATTGCTAACAATAATAATATACCATACTTAAAACCCAATTCACACTAGGGCACATTACGGGGAACGATGAGAAGATGTCAAATTCCCGTTCACATTGCAAAATCAACATATAACATCAAGCTTCTTCTTCTTCTTCAATTGTAAAAGTGACGCGTATTTCAGCACAAATTTTTTTCACTTTTTTTTTTTTTAAATGGCTGGTCTTATTTATTCTAAAAATCATCGCTGGGTTGGTAAGTCGTTACGACGAAGACGGGATCGGCTGCGCAGCCTTGTGAGACCACTCGCGAGATGATTTGTGTGCGATAAGAGCTTACTAAGATATTTTACTTTTTGTTCCGCTATTTCCTCCTTGAATGTTTTCGTTTCGAACATACCACGGTGCCCCGGTAATGGTTCTCAATATTTTTGGCTGGGCTCTCTGGACAATGTCAATGCTGCTGTTGCTAGCGTTCCCCCATAACTGGGACCCATAGGTCCAGATTGGTTTTAGAACAGAGTTGTAAAGCAGGACCTTGTAGTCCAAACTAATGGAAGAGCGAGCATTGATGAGCCAATGGAGGCTATTGGCTTTCAGTTTGAGATGTGTTCTTTTAGCTTCAATGTGTCGCCGCCATGTTAGTCTTCTGTCTAAGTGTACGCCCAGATACGTTACATCGTGGAAGTGTGGTGTTGTTTAACGTAAGCGGTGGACAATCTTGCCTGTTAAGGGTGAAAGTTACTTGCTTACATTTTTGTTCGTTTACCTTAACTCGCCAGTCTGATAACCATTTTCCACGTTGACCAGATGAAGGGCTAGTTGCGCTGTTGCTTGTATTGGGCATCTGGAGCGGCTGAGAATAGCTGTATCATCAGCAAACGTAGATGTTGTCAATCGGCTGCTTATTGGGATGTCTGCTGTGAAAAGCACGTACAGTGTTGGTCCAAGTACGCTGCCCTGTGGAACACCAGCTTCGATACTGTGTTCGTCAGACATTGCAGTGTTACATCTTACTGCGAACTTCCTGTCGTATAGGTACGACTTAAGCAGCTTATGTGTGTTTTTTGGGAGCATTGTTTTGATCTTATGCATTAGACCTTCCAACCAAACTTTGTCGAATGCCTGAGAAACATCCAGAAATATTGCAGTGCAGTATTCTCTATTTTCAAACGCGCTTCGTATCTCTGATGTTATTCTGTTAACCTGCTCAATTGTTCCGTGCTTTTCACGAAAGCCAAATTGGTGTGACGGGATTATGTTATGAAGATTCAGGAATGGATTTATCAGGGACAGCAAACATTTTTCAAAAAGTTTTGACAGACACGGTAATAAGCTTATAGGTCTATACGACGTGGGAACAGTGTGATCTTTTCCAGGCTTCGGTATCATAATGATAATTGACTTTTTCCATCTGTCTGGATAGTGGCCAAGTTTGGTGATAGCATTGAAGAGCTGGGCAATTATGCAGATTGCACAGTAAGGAAGCTCAATAATCATCTTTGGGGTTATTTGGTCACCTCCTGGAGATTTCTTTGGGTTCAGTTGTTCTTTAATGATTCTAACGATTTCATTCGGGCGAAACTTGATTGGATCATGTTGAAGCTGAGAGCCGTTTGAAGCAGTCGGTAGTGCAAACGTATTTGTTGCAGGGTCAGGTTGGAACACTTTTTGGAGATGAGTAGCAAATGTGTTAGCTCTTTCTTCATCGCTGCGAGCCCAGCCGCCTGCGAAGTTTCTTATAGGCATTACTGTTTCTGTTGAAGAGCTTAGAGTTGGGTGAGCTCTCCATAATGAGATTTTCGTACTGGTGGTTGATAATTGCTCGATGTAACGGCGTTGAGCGCGCTCGTCGTCGATTTTTAACGCTTTGGTGAGTTTACGTGTGGCGTCTTTTAGTTTTCGGTTTGCCGATGGCGATCTGTTCGATTGCCAGTCACGTCGTAAGCGCCGCTTTTCAAGAACGAGCTGTTCAATTTGTAGATTTGTTGTCCTTTGGTTGTGTATTGTTTTTGGTATTTGAGGCGTAGCGGCGCGAGCTGCGGCGACGAAGACAGTCCTTAGAGTGTTGACAAAACTATCAATGTCAGCTACATCAACGAGACGAGGCTTAAGCTCAATGTGTGAGCTTATATATTTTTTGTATCTGAGCCAGTTAGTTTTATGTGAAGTTAACTTACCGGGTCGATTTATGAATTCAGGGTGTCGTTGCAGATTTATTAGGACTGGGGAGTGATCGGATGATAGATCCGAAATGCACTCTGCACTTATCAGTCTACGCGAAATGTTTTTGGTATCTGCAAAGTCAATCAAATCGGGTAGTTTTTTGGGATCTGTCGGCCAGTATGTTGGTCTGCCCGGAGAAACGTGGTCAAGCTTGTTGTTAGCTTTTATAATTGCATTGTAGAGCTGCTTTCCTTTTGGATTCACTAGACGAGATCCCCAGTGTGTGTGCTTGGCATTGTAGTCTCCTGCTGTTATAAAGCATTCTCCTAGTGAGTTAAAAAATTCCATAAACTGGTCTTCAGATATGGTATAACGCGGAGGGCAGCATATAGCGGCAAGAGTATGTTGGTTCCCACTGTCCAAATGTATTTTTAGAGATGTGGCCTGTAGAAAGTATTCAGCAAACTCTTTGTAGTAGTGGTGTTTGAGGCGGCTTCTGATCAAAATACCAGTTATGTTAAAGTTATATTTGTTTGTAAGGTGTGTTTCGGAAAGTAGCATTACGTCGATGTGCTTATCGAGTAAGAATTGAGCTAATTCAAGTTTATGCTGTGAGACGCCATTAGCGTTCCACGTAGATATTCGTATCTCAGCCTTTGATTATTTTGACTGTTGTGATACAAGCATTTGTATCAAGAGATTTTGATTACGCATTAGTTCCTGCATAGTTGTTTTCATGAATGACATAAACTCGTTCATGCTCTGCTGCAGGGTACATACGAGTGCTTCGAGGTTACTTTGTTGCTGCTCTTGTGCAGCGTTTGTGCTCACTTGTTTTGGTTGTAAGTACGGTGTGTTAGAGGCAAGAAGAGCCAGTCCAGATCTTAGGGCGCTTGCATAAGTTGCGTTATTGGTTGAGAACTCGGGGCCAAGTGAGGATCTGGCTGCAGATGAAAAGAAGACGTCTGGGTTGTGTTTCGATGGAGTGAAGGTAGACGGTGCGTGTTGCGAGCGTACAGTGGCACAGCGCTGATGGATACGATTTTTAAGTTCCTTGTAGACTTGGCAGCCTCTGTAGTTGGCTGTATGCTTGCCTTCGCAGTTGTTGCAGAATTTTTTGCTAGAGTCTTCTTTGCTTACTGGGCAACTTGCGGTGCTGTGCAGTATCCCACAGTATACGCATACCGAGCGCAGTGTACAGTAGGCTTTTGTATGGCCGTACTCTTGGCAGTTCATACATTGTACCGGACCGTTTCGTTTGTGCGGGTCTTCTTCGGTGATTCTTCGGTGAAGTAAAAGCTGAAGTTTGTATATTGAGTGCACCTCGTTTTTTTAAGCATCTTCGTTTCTGATTCAAGTTCTATTTTAAAAAGTGGTTGCGGCATCCTGTTCCTGTTTAAAATGTTTGTGACGGTTTTTGCTCGAAATCCTTTCTCCTGCAGCGCCTGTTTTATTTCTTCTGGTGTTACATCAGGTTCTATGCCTTTTATTACGACCTGCAGGCCCTTGCAGCTTTTTAATTGATACGTATAATTATTCTTTTTTTTTTCGTTTAGATACTTTATGAGAACTCTGTAATTATCTTCCGACTTTGTCTGGACTTCAATTTTTTGAATTTTACCCTGTACGAGAGGAACTATGTAGAAACTATCTTTGCCTATGAGCTCGATAACTTTGTTAACAAAAGCACTGGAGCTTTTCTCGCGTATATATATTGGGGGTGGCTTCGGCTTTTTCGTGACAACCCCAACGGCTTCAGAAGGCTGATTATCTGTGTCTGTATCTGCCAAGATGTGAAATCTATTGCTATTGTATGTAGTATCATTCGAGGGTATATTTAATTTGCTACGGGTCGTTTTTGGATTATTCGTAGAATTTTGCGGACTTAGCTTTCTTTTGATATAATGTAGCGATCCATACCAGTCTGCGTAGCCGGCTTAACATGTTTGCTGTTTGCAGTTTGATTTGCTGACGGCGCAGCAGTCGTTGTGCTTGTTGAACGGGAAGTAGGTATCGGTGCAGTTGTGGTTGTAGTCGCTGTTGCGGTACTTAGAGAGGGCGCAGCACTTGCAGTCGTTGCTAAGAGAGACGGGGAGCACGAAAGTTTTCGGTCGCGTGCTGTGTGCAATACTTCATTTGTCGGGTTGGGTGTTGCCGACCGCGCGCGGTCGAATTGCGTTGACTCGATAGATAACAGGGACGGAGACGGTGAGCAAGAACGTTCTCTCGCACGCGCTGTGTAAGAGAGTTCGATTTGTGGGTTGGGGGTAATTGACCGCTCGGGCTGCTCTGAAACTACGGACAAGTACGCGTTGCTCAGCCGACGACGCTCGTCTTGCTCGCGTTGTCGCTGGCCACAATTCTCACGTTGACTCATTGTCTTAAGCGAGGTGAAGAATTTGTTAGTGCCTTTTGTTTTATCTGTTATTATTTGTTAAAAGTCAATTGTTTTGTTTGAATTGCAGATTTTTAAAAAGCAATTTGTGCAGATACATTGCACTTAGCGTCTTTTCGCATAAAATATATATTTTATAAGCTTCTATATCACTGCACTTTTGCGTTTGGGAATTAATTAACCGTACCACGATGAGAAAACACGTCTGCATTCGACGACAATTGAAACTATGAAAAATAAATATTTGTTTAAAAAAATGGATTCAAGAGACTTAGCTATATTTATAGCCAAAATTGGATACAAGAGACTTAGCTATATTTATATCCACTCAACAGCAGAGTATGCTCATTGATCTTGTTGGCATTTTGGAAAAAGCCTGTAAAGATGATGATTTCGAAGCTAGCTGTTGGAGCTGTTGGAGTTGTTGTTAAATCATTCCGATTAACCAAGTAATTTTTTTACACTTAATATAAATAAAAACATTTAAATTAAAGTGAATTAATTTATTGAAATAAGCAAGCCATCAGCAGTGTAGAGTTACGTTGAAATCTGGCTATTCCTTTCAATCTCAAATTAATTCTTAAATATTAATTGCTTATATGTTGGGCTGAACATTACAAATTCCTGCGTTGTGGTTCTGTTGGCGTTATTAGCACATATATAATTTTTGAGCGCCTTAATATTTGAATAATTATTTATTTAAATCGGAATTATTAAAACAAAATTAAAAAATAAATTTGCAAGAGGGTAAGGAAGATAAGGAACCAGTCTCAAAGGACGGAAGTTCAAACAAGTGGAAACGTTGCAGTCGGACGCAACCGACTGCGGTATACTCGATACCAGTATTAAAAATTTTGATGCCCATCCATGTGGGATGTCAATTGCTATCTTCATACAAAATTTGGTGACTCTAGCTCGAAGTTTGTATAAAGTGAGGTAAGGGGGGCTGGGGGTAGTATGGGTGGGCGTGGCATCCAAATTTTTGATGCAGATCTCTGTGGAATGTCAATTGCTATCTTCATAACAAATTTGGTGACTCTACCTCAAAATTTTAAAAGCGTGGCATCCAAATTTTTGCTGCAGATCCTTGTGGACTGTCAAATGCTACCTTCATACCAAATTTGGTGACTCTAGCTCAAAGTTTGTATAAAGTGGGGAAAGGGGGGCTGGGAGCGGTATGGTTGGGCGTGGCATCCAAATTTTTGCTGCAGATCCTTGTGGAATGTCAAATGCTACCTTCATACCAAATTTGGTGACTCTAGCTCAAAGTTTGTATAAGGTGGGGAAAGAGGGGCTATGGGGCTGGGGGCGGTATGGTTGGGCGTGGCATTCAAATTTTTGCTGCCGATCCATGTGGGATGTCAATTGCTATCTTCATACCAAATTTGGTGACTCTAGCTCGAAGTAAGTATAAAGTGGGGAAAGGGGGGCTGGGGATGGTATGGGTGGGCGTGGCATCCAAATTTTTGCTGCAGATCCTTGTGGAATGTCAACTGCTATCTTCATACCAAATTTGGTGACTCTAGCTCAAAGTTTGTATAAAGTGGGGAAAGGGGGCTGGGGGCGGTATGGTTGGGCGTGGCATCCAAATTTTTGCTGCAGATCCTTGTGGAATGTCAAATGCTACCTTCATACCAAATTTGGTGACTCTAGCTCGAAGCATGTAAAAGGTGGTGAAAGGGGGGCTATGGGGCTTGGGGCGGTATGGGTGGGCGTGGCATTCAAATTTTTGCTGCCGATCCATGTGGGATGTCAATTGCTCTCTTCATACCAAATTTGGTGACTCTAGCTCGAAGTTTGTATAAAGTGGGGAAAGGGGGGCTGGGGCGGTATGGTTGGGCGTGGCATCCAAATTTTTGCTGCAGATCCTTGTGGAATGTCAAATGCTACCTTCATACCAAATTTGGTGACTTTAGCTCAAAGTTTGTATAAGGTGGGGAAAGGGGGGCGGAATGGATGGGCTAGGCTCCAAAACTTTGATGCAGTGCTTTGGGGATCGCTACCAGCTATCTTCCTACCAAATTTGGTGGCTCTTGCTCCACAACTCTGGAAGATACACACATTCCCGTTTTTTACGAAGCGTTGGGGCATCTGGGACCGCTAGGGCGGTATTGGTGGGCGTGGCATCCAAACTTTTGGTGCAGTTTTTGGGGGGTCATCATCAGCTAAATTGGCACCAAATTTGGTGGCTATAGCTCAAAACTGTGGGAGCTATAGGCTGTTTTGACTTTTAATTGTGGGGGGCTGGGGGCGGAATGGGTGGGCGTGGCTCCAAAATTTTTGATGCAGTTTTTTTGGGGTTCCTATTGGCTATCTTCCCTCCAAATTTGGTAGTTCTAGCTGTAAGGATGTGCGAAACATGTGGATTTATCGGTTTTGAGTTATCGAATTTATCGATTTCCCAGCCCCCCAGTTATCGTAGAACCCCCATCTTGACACTTTAATTTACTATCCCATAGATAAAGAGAATTGGAATTCAAGTCTCTAGCTTGAAGGGTGTGGAAAAAAGTTGCGAACATACAGACGGACGGACGGACGGACAGACGGACGGACGGACGGACGGACGGACGGACGGACGGACGGACACCATGACGGACATTGCACAAACCCAAAATACTCTTTACCTTCGGTATCGAGTATAAAAATAATGCAAAATTATAATTGGCAATGCAAAAACACGACAAGGTTATTGGTGATATATCACGTATGAGGACAGCATTTGAGGAAAAAACTATATCGTTCGACGAGTTTCAATTGGGATACAGAATGCAGCTGCTTTAAAATTATTGTGAGAAGTTAATAGATATCCAGGCAGACATTGATGCACTTAACCCAAATAATGATTTAAGAGTCTGTCGGGGATATTTGTATTATATCAATCCGCAATAAAAGCAAATGAATCTCCGAAGGTAATTTACGGGGATAGTAGTGCTCGTCCTCATTCCTCACAGCTGCCAAAAATGAATCTTCCGAAGTTTAGTGGAAAGCATGCCGAGTTTAAAATTTTTATAAGTCTTTTTGAGGGTTTGGTGCATAGTTACTCATCTTTAAAAAATGTTGAAAAAGGATGATGCGTTGGGAACTGCCAAGGCGTTTCATACATAGTCAGTCAAATTTTTCCGGCTCACTTCCTCAAATGCACTCAAAACAAATGCAATCACAATCAAGCTCTGGAGTTTCTGACCCTTCGGTAGCTTACTTCAGTCATGTTGCTAGTAGCGATCAAGTAATTCTTGCTACTGCGTTAATAAAGGTGTGTGATTTAGACAGTTTCAACTAGCACTTGCCATAAAGTGCACACGTCAATTCATTCTCGGGTCAATTCTCATCGTTTTGCCACACATTTCTGGGCTTTAAAGTCAATATCTACATATCAACCAGATCATGAGATAAATTTTGCCCAATTGAGCATCCCAGCAAACATTGAGCTGGCAGATCCTCGGTTCTACAAGCCCGCAAAGGTTGACTTACTGCTTGGCGCAAAAATCTTTTTTGATTTATTGAGTTTAGGCCAACTAATAGTAAATTCCCAGCATCCACTAATCCAAAAAAACCTTGTTTGGATGGCTTGTGTCCAGACAGAACACTAGAAGTCTATCAGATAGAGCTCAGGTATGCAGCATCACCGTCGCCGAAAGCAACTGCTCTCTCGAATCTCTGGTGGAACGATTTTGGGAAATGGAAAAAGCTCCAGAGAGATCGAAGGCTGTATATACAGCTGAACAAGTTGCCTGCGAACAAAAATTTAAGCAGGCCGTAAAGAGGCTTGCGTCAGGTGGTTTCGAGGTCAACCTGCCATTTAAAATAAATCCAACGGTATTAGGATTATCCTTCGAAACGGCCAAGCGCCGGTTTCTTGCGTTAGATCGCAAAGTGGCAAGCAATACCGAGTTAAATAACATGTATCAAGAATATATGAGGGAGTATCTCAGCCTTGAAAACATGTCCTTGCTTCTTACTTCTCCTGCAGGACATCACTAACATATTCCACATCTATGTGTCCTGAGACCTGATAGTATCACCACCAAATTACGATTTGTTTTTGATGCATCCAGTAAAACGTCGACCTCGATTTCCTTGAATGACACTTTAATGGCGGGTGCAACTATTCAGAGGGAGCTATACTCTAGCCTTGCAAAATTCAGACTGAATAAATACGCCTTAACGGCTTATATCTCGAAGAAATATAGGCAAATTAATATTGCCAATGAGGATCGGAATTTTCAACTGATCTTGTGGAGGGAGAAATCAACTGATGTTCTCCAAACTTATCTTTTGAACACTGCCAGTTAAGGGACAGCCTCAGCTCCGTTTTTGGCTATCCTTTGCTTTTTTGAGCTGTCAAAGATTTATGCCGAGACGCATCCTTTAGCGTCAAGGGTGATTTCAAGCGATTTCTACGTTGACGATATGCTAACTGGAGCCAACACGTTTAACAAGCTGGAAGCTGTTCGGAAAGAAGTGACAGAGGTGTTGAAATTTGGGGGCTTCGATCTAGCCAAATAGGCCTCTAATCATCCTCGACTGCTGGCCAATAGAGGGCCAGATAAATCTTTTATATGTTATTCGTCCACCACAGTAAAAACACTTAGCATGAAGTAGAATCCTCACACTGATGTGTTTCATTACAGCTTAGAAGAATCGTTCCCTACCTTACCACCAACAAATTGCAATATCCTGTCGGTGACGGCACGCTTGTTTGACCCTTCGGGTTTGTTGTGTTCGTTGATCACCAAAGCAAAAATTCTGCTTCAGGAGCTGTAGCAACAAAAGTTTGATTGGGATGAGTCAGTTCCAATGTGTGTACATACGAGTTGGAACAGGTTCAAGCAGAATTTACTAGAGCTACATAAGATATCTATTCCTCGATAAGTTTGTCTGTCTACGTACACAACAGTCCAAATCCACGGCTTTGCAGACGCTTCAAGTGAAGCCTATGGCTGTTGCATATATGTTCGTACCATTGGTGAAAAAAACAGTTTGGCAAGACTTTTAACTGCCAAGTCACGTGAGGCCCCTTTTAAAACAAAGTCAATCCCAAGGCTCGAGTTGTGTGCAGCTCATCTTCTAGCTACGTTGTGGTTTCAAGTAGCCCCATTGCTTGAAATTCTAAAGCTTGAAAGCATGAATTTCTGGTCGGACTCTCAAGTCAAACTTTACTGTTTGAAAAGAGATCCATCCACACTAGCGACGTTTGAATCCCTTTATACACACCATATAGCTGGATGGTGTGACTCTTCAGTCACAGTCTCTTAAATGCTCAAATTCCATATGAAGCAAAATTTCCATTGTCGTTGCCTCGAAATTCTCAATTCGTTAAGTTGTTTGTTCCTAATTTGCATCAAACACATTATCACGCAGATGCCAAGGTGATGGTGTCACTGCTAAGGCAGCAGATTTTGGTAATCAATGTTCGATGCTCAATGCACAAAGGATGTTAGGAAATGCGTCCACTGTTTTCGGTTTAAGCCCGTACTACTTTGGCAAATAATGGGCTATGTGCCGGCCGATCGCGTAAGGCAAGCTCGCCTTTTCTTGATTTGTGGTGTAGATTTTTGTGGACCATTTTATGTCTCGTTAGAGTTACGTGAGAAGCCACCTATACAAGCTTTTGTGGCAGTCTCGGTGTTTCACGTCAAGGCGTTCACTTGAGCTGTGTTGATCTCTACGACAGTTTTTATCTGTATTCAAAAGGTTTGTCGGAAGGAGGGGTACGCCAGAGAAGATCTACAGCGACAACGCCACCAACTTTTTAGCAGCCAGCAGAGTCCTCGAGGAGTTGAACGAAGCGTGCCACCGCAGAAAGGATCCCCTGATAAACTACGCAGCTCAGAAAGGAGTCGAGTGGCCGTTCATCCCACCGCGGTCCCCACACTTCGTCGGACTATGGGAGGCAGCCGTCAAGGCCGCCAAACATCGGTTGCTACGAGGGGTAGGCAACGCTAAGCTTAGCGCAGACGATTTGAACACTCACCTAGTAAGGCCCTGCTCAACTCTCGCCCAATCGCATCGCCAGGCAACGATCCCAGCGATGGAGAGGCTCTCACGCCAGGCCACTTTCGCGGAAGCTGCAGCAAAGCCAGCTTCAGATATTTGAAGCGGTGGCAAATGCTGTCAGCACTCAAGCAGCAGTTTTGGCAGAGCTGGTCCAAGGATTACTTGGCCACTCTGCAGCAGCGCAACGCATGGAACACATGGATGGCTAACAAGTCGCGTGTTATCAAGGCGACGACGGTAAAGTGCGTGTGGCTGAGGTTTGGACTACAGGAGGCATTATCAAGCGCGCAATACACAAGTTGGCGTAGCTGCCATTAAGCAGCACGGATGAAGAAGTTAAAGCGCCGGAGGCCTTCAACGGGGCCGGAATGTTAGCACAGTAGTTTAGTTATAATATTTGTAAAATAATAAAATCATTAAATTAATTAAGAGACGATTGAATTTTGTTAGTCGAACGTACATATGCTTGTAATTATGTTTTCACTCATGTTACTAACAAAGTAACTTTTCTAATGTAACATAGTTAAGTCGCTCATTCTTAGTTCTTAAGCTTCTCATAATTTTCTATAATCGCTGTAATTCAGTCGCTCAACATCACTTGAAATCGCTGGTTGCGCCAGCGCATTAAAAACTTATAATTTGGAATCGACTCGCATCTATGTGTATTATTCTTAGCCACAGCTAGATCCCTAAACCGCAGTCTCATTTTTTCGTTTAATAAGTTTATATATCGTAAACAACCTTACGATTTTTTAGCCTTCTTTAAAGAAAGTTTTCGTTTGGAAAAGGCGTAATTTTCGTTACTTGTGCAGAGGCTGGGAGTTTTGAGGAAAAAAAACACGCCGTTCCGATTTGCAATTGAATACGAAAAGCGCATAGCCATCGTCGCTCTGTACACTTTGGTGAGTGCAGCCGAATATCGGACAGTGGCAAGGCTGTTTGGTGTTTGCAATATCCTGCATGAGTTTAGGCCAGCAGTTGTTGCGGAATTTGCCGACGATTATCTGCCAAAAGAATTTTTGACAGAAGGTATGGTGGATGAATGCGTCGCTGCGTTTGAATCCCTTGGATTTCCGCATTGCATTGGAGCAATTGGTAAATATAGTTGTGGAGTAGTGAATGTTGTTTTTTTTTGCAATATTTTTTATAATTAAGATGGATGCCATATAGAGGTGAAGCCTGCAGCTGAAGAGGCCACAGACCACTATAACTTCAAAGCAAATCAAGAGTAATGTGCGGAACCAATGTTAATCTGCTTCTGATTGGTAATTTAGCCTTTAAATTTTTGCTGACGGTTATGAAACCATATCCATTTTCAACAGCAGCTTTGGAGTTGCAAAATAAATATAATTATCATTTGTCAAAGGCCAGGCGCGTTGTTGAAATGCATTTGGGCATTTAAAGGCGAGATTTCGTCGCATCGGCAAAGGGCTAGGCAGCCGGCCAAGACGCAATGCGGTTTTAGGAATGTGCTGCTGCATTTTACATAATATTTTAAACATTCACAACAGCGAAATAAATGCAAATTGGCACGATGCTGGGATTATTAATAGCCGAATTCAGCCGGATCAAACCAACTATGCCTCTGATTTTTAATCACATCCGGAGCAAATTATAATAAATTTAAAATTAATTATAATTAATTAAATAAATACCATACTAATTTAAAATTTTTAGCTTTTTATTTTATAAAACTAACAATACTAAAACTAAAAATGCTAACATAACTAACTAACTTATTTATTACTTTTTTTCATCAACTCCTACATTCGGTTATGGAAAGCAATGCTATTTTCGGTCAATTTCTCAATACTTTCTTGAACTTTTTTTGGGTAGCATTGCGTTCCCTTAGAATTTGGATTATCTCCTGTTTGTTTTGCTTTTGCCGTTTTGCGGGTGTCGCTTCTTCCAATGGCTGCATGTATTCGGGATCCAACCCAATAATATTTGCTGTGGTAGATTCAATTTGCGGCTCCTGCACGTTGTTTATGGCAAATGTGCCCAAAAAATGGTGGAGTTTTGAAAAAAGTGGCCTTGGCGAAGCGGCACCTCCACTTGGGCCAATTATTTCCTTCTCCTTTATGAAAAAAATTGTCTTTATTCACATTCTTTTTCTAAATAACTTTAAAACACGTATATTTGCAAGTCAAATTGTCTTCTTTTGCGCGGACGTCAGTCCATTGGATGCTGCTATCCAGCGCCATCAACTTTTCTGCCATCTCCCGGTATATGTGTGTGTTTTGTCGTTGACCACGCAAATCTTCAATGTATTCTTCCCACAAGTCTACCAGGACTGCTTCCTTTTCGGGTGGCCTAAGCGTTCTATTTGTGGTGTTTTTTCTCACTTAATTCAGAAATATTATTAAAAAATAACGTAAATAATTAGCATATGACTTACCGTTTTCGTTGCCCGCCATGATTTATTTGCCGTGTATTAACGTAGATATACTTACATTTTCGTTGTGAATGACATTTTTTTAGTGGTGGGATCAAAAATATCGATACTAACTAGATAAAAACACTTGGCACAGAAACATATCCAAAAGATGTTGGAATATTTTGAAAAAATTTGCCACGGGTACTTCATACGTGATATCATTGATGTTAGATGTGCCCTAGTGTGAATTTGGTTTAAGGAAGTAAATGCAACTTTCAGTAAGTACCTACCAAATATTTACCAATTATTGAATATTTTTCTTTAAAAATTTTATTTTTAAATAGGAAATGTGCATAAGTACATAGTATTAAGAAAAAGCAAAGTTTGTAACCTAATCGAAGTCGAAATATTGGAAAAAGTTATAAAATCTCTATTATATGGCCATTAAGGCATACTATCGAAAACCATCGATAGTTTGTCGATGGTTGATTTTAAAAAAATGGTGACGATGGTGACGACTTTCGATAGTTGTCCACCGATATTTGTCCAAATTAGCGATGCGAATAATATCGATATTATCGATAGTGTATCGATAAAGTGGTATATAGATACGTACCGATAAGGCACTTTTTCTTCAAATATCGATACTCCAATTTGAGTTTAAATGTGAGGCTATTACTACGTTTATGCTTGCTGTTTCATGATTTTAAAAAATCATGCTTTTTAAAATACGCCTGTTTATGCTATTTTATAAAAATCATGATTTTTCTGAAGGGTGGAGCCACCTATGCAGCTTCATATGAAAAAGGTGGCAGCACATCAGCACAAACAGCTAATAAGCCGAAAGCCAAAACGTTAAACGAATTAAATCTTCAAAATGTTAAATGAAAATGCAAATTTTTTTAATTCAACGGCAAACGCAAACATCAGAGATGGTTCGTTGTCTTTTTAAGTCAAGAATGGAGCTGCTGTTCGCAGCAATTTAATTAGTGCGGA
The DNA here is from genome assembly GCA_030179655.1 of Scaptomyza flava. NCBI lineage: Eukaryota > Metazoa > Arthropoda > Insecta > Diptera > Drosophilidae > Scaptomyza > Scaptomyza flava. The sequence continues at coordinate 45,710,666 of JARNME010000404.1, read as the reverse complement.
ACAGCTGATTTCACACAGTAGCGTTGCCAGACTGCTTACACAAAAAATCATGATTTTTCCAAAAAATCATAGTCAAAATACGTGTGTAGAAAAAATCACGATTTTGTGTTTATGCTAGTATATTTTTAAAAAAGCATGATCTGAATTCATGCTTTTTTGCAAGCATAAACGTAGTATATGTAACTCTGCACACTTAACGTCACGCCGAATAATTTGCGGTATTGCTCTAAGGTATTTAATATTAATAATTATTATAATACATAATCTAATAGCAATATCAGCTCCATCTGAACGAGTAAAGTCAATGGCAGGAAACACTATAACTGATCAACGTTCCAGACGTTCCTCTTATGGCGGAAAAGGTTACTTTTTTTAAGCAAAATTTTGCATTTTTAAATGTGCCTTAAATAAGTATTGAAACTATTTCCTATAAATGTATTATATCTGTGGGCATTACTGTCTAGAACATTTACTGTATAATTTTATTATGTTAAAAACCTTATCTAATAGCTGAAAATTTGCTGCTACCATCAGTATTTTGTCTTGGAATATTAACGAACGGTATCGATAAGCGAAATTTTCGATATTTCGCATCACCCGTCCTAAAGCTAGGTACACACGATGCAAACAATTTACAGCAAGTTGTTTGGTGTAATCAAATTTGCACGTTTAAACACAAGTACAAACATTTTGCTGCAAACAATAAATTTGCAATAACTGTTTGCAGCAATAAATTCAGCTTGGTGTCTGTATACGGTATTTTACCGTTATCTTCATTGCGGAAATTGGTTGCTTGTTCGCATTCACTGTTTCCCTTCAGTCGCAATATTGCAGCAATCAAGACAACGAAGTCACTGAGTGGGATCGCGATTTAACAACAAAATTGAATCGAAGAATATGCTGGAAACGCAGGGCGCATTTCAGTGTCTTGTTTAGTTATGAAAGTTTTGACCTTTTCCAATAAAAATTGAAATCGCTTACTGACATGCGGAAAAATTTTAATAGTTTGTTTCATCTTCATTTTTAGCTCTTTCAAAAGTATCTGATTCACACCTTTTTCATCTCTTTTTGAAATTCAGTCTTTCACCCAACACTTTCTTTTTTTTACATAATTTAATCTTATTTTTCTACGTTAACTAAAATTGCCAATATAGCAATTGCAGCAACTTTTGATTTTTGTGCTGACATAATATAAAAACGTCGTTATTGCTTGCTTTTCACAAAAGAACAGAGCTCGCAAATGAGCGTCGACACTTTTAAGCTAGGTACACACGATGCAAACAATTTGCAGCAAGTTGAAAATAATTTGCAGAAAAAGTTTGCACAACTGTTCACACCAACGCAAATATTGCATGAAAATTTCTTGCTTCAATCATTTTTTGTTTTGCACGCAAACTTTTGCATGGCTATTTCGTGGAATATACGTGTTTTTATTTTTTGTTTGCAGTGCTTGCAAGTGAAACTCATTAGCAAGTTCTGTTCTTTTGTGAAAGTCAAGGAATAACGACGTGTTTATATTATGTCGGAACAAAAATCGAGAGTTGCTGCTATTGCTATATTAGCAACTTTAATTAAACGTAAAAAAGTGAGAAGATTAGAGTCTGCAAAAAAAAAGAAAGTGTTGGGTGAAAGAGTGGATTTCCAAAAGAGATGAAAAAGGAGTGCACCAGAACCTTTTAAAAGAGCTTCAAAATGGCGATGAAACAAACTATTACAATTTTTTTCGCATGTCAGTCAGTGATCTCAATTTTTTATTAAAAAAAGTAAAAAACTACATAACTAAACAAGACACTGTAATGCGTCCTGCGATTCTACCAAATGAGCGATTAGCCCTGACATTGCGGTTTTTAGCCACGGGTATGTATTAAATATAATTAACATTTTTATGAACTTTTAATTAATTTGTTTATTGATGTAATCTAATTTTTTACAGGTGATTCATATCATTCTCTGATGTTTCTTTTTCGCATTCCTGTGAGTACAGTTGCAAGCATTGTGCCGGAGTCTTGTTGAGCTCTATATGAATGCCTGAAAAGGGAATATCTTAAAGTAAGTATGTAAATTATATATGCATTTACTTTTTTACCATCTGAAAAGCCAAAAACTAGAGAATTGGTAAAAGTGCCCTCGCTATCAATTTCCGATACTTCCAAAATAGTTTTTTGAATTTTTCTGCGAAGCAGAAGTATATTTTGGTGTGATTTCAACAATCTGAGCTCAGATGCAACGAAATCACCGAACACCTGATGGTCATCCGCTGGCTTATCGAGTAAAGCGCTTGCCTTTTTAATAAGCAGATCTTCGTCCTTAAATTGTATCTCGTCACGTTTTCTTTTTTTTGCTTTGGATGTACTTGGTACGTCATCTGTTGGTATTGACGAATTAGCTGAACATGGTGCTCCTCCTAAGAATAGTCTGTTAACGGCGCTTTCACTTAGATCCTAAATATATGTGAAAAAGTATGAAATGAAAATGTAAACAAAATATTGATAATTTTTTGAATTTTCTTAGGTTCCCAACTCTACTAAAGAGTGGCTTAAAATTTCATCCGATTTTGAAAGTATTTGGAACTTTCCTCGTTGTATCGGTGCATTAGACGGAAAACACGTAGTTATGAAAGCTCCGTCTAACAGTGGTAGTACCTACTTCAACTTATACGCGCATAGCGTTGTGCTAATGGTGTTAGCAGATGCAAACTATAAAATAATTTACTTCGATGTAGGAGGCAAAGGAATAATTTCTGATGGAGGAATTTTTAACGCATGTAGTCTATCATATGCGTTAAAAGATGAACAACTTAATGTTCCTGATGAGCAGCCACTTCCAGGTCGAGATCTAAAGGTGCCCTATGTACTTGTAGCGGATAATGCATTCGCATTGAAAAGATACATAATGAAACCATATCCATTCCACAAAGTCTATTCGCTTCGTTAATGCACTGCCGAAAGTCGCTTCCCTAACTCACACAAATAGGCAGTCCAAAATTGAAATAGTATGTGGCTCTTGTACAACAATTGGCTCTGCTTGCAAGCGAATATGATGGTATTGGTCTCCGGCAAAGAAAAGTCGTCGTAAAAGACGAACTCTCGCTCGGGAAATAACGAATGCTGTGTCTGTTGCTTTGCATTCGCTTTGTTTTGTTTGTGCTTAATAGCAGAGAAGCAGCCGACTGAGCCGGTCAAGTCACACTGTTCTGCCGTGCATGTCATGCCCACAAACAACCACAAAAGAAAATACTATTACGTACAAGCTTTTTTATTTATAGATGCAGGGCTGCTGGGTTGGCAATTATCAATTTATTTAGTTATAATAGAGAATAATGCGTTGGCAATAATCAAATTTAGCTATGATAAAAAGTGTGAGTTTGTGGGCATTCACAAAGGAAGCAAAACTCAAATGCACTAGACTAGACTAGATGAATGTTAGATACTCTAGTAAAATATAAGTGCTATTGTGGTTTTGCAGTTATAGAATATATTTGCAATAATTGCATATTTTGATTATTTTAATTAGCAAAGGTTGGCGTCAGCACAGAATTGAGGAATAATTAAAATCAGTTTAATTACATATCGTCTTTCAACATTATAAGAGTATCAAAATGTAAACCCAAATTCAATAATATATTATTTGTTATCATGATAACTTGCACATAGCAATCGTACAGGTACACACACACCAATAAACAGGTGTTAGCACATCCCCCTTGAGTTTCAACACTCATTGACTTATTTTTATAGAATTCATTTGACTTAATATGCCGTAATGAATCGTAGCTGTCTTCAAATCTAAAAGTAAATGATGATGAATTGGTGTCCGGCGCTGGAGATTCAGGTATCAATGATTGCGACATCGGCCCAGGCGCAGCAGATACCAAGAAATCTTTCATCGAAAAACTCGTGCGTTGCCTTCAAGTAGAATAGAACAATATTTTAATTTAATATAAAACACAAAAAAAAAAAAACAAGTAAGAAGGCTCTAGTCGGGAGAGCCCGACTAGAAGATACCCTGAACCCAGCTGCAATAAATATATAAAATTTATAATTGACTTTGACTATACTGACTTAACTTCAATCGATTAAACTCGATATCTCCAGTATTTCTTAACCGATTTGGACGAAATTTTCAGAAAAGTTCTATCGTTGCCCATTATTTCAACCTCAATTTTTACATTTACATGATCAAGAATATATACTTTATGGGGTCAGAGATGCTTCCTTCTGCCTGTTACATACTTTTGCACAACACCATTATACCCTTATTTACCCATTTTATGGGTTAAGGGTATAAAAATACAACTATTTTAATAACATTATACTCACGAAGAGATTCCAATTTCGCTGCCTTTATTTTTATGGGACATTATAATATTTGCAAGCTTTATAAAAATTCGTTTTCTTGCACCATAAAAATTAGCCTATGCTCATCCATTTTAACTGCTCATCGATCAGCTGTTTGAACTGGAATATGAACGTTACTTGAACTTGAAATTGAAATTGTGTTTTCTGCAGGTTGTTAAGTCAAGTCAAGTTAAGCTAGGCGTACTCGGTGCACATGTTCGTGTGATTTGTTGATTTGTCTCGTGTCGGCTATACCGAGTGGCCTCCGTGTGGTCTGGTCACGGCCCGCCTGGGCTTCGCAAAGCGCTCCAAATATCTTATGCTCAACTTGTTCACGCTGCTCGGATTCCAGCGCCCGGTTGTCGAACCAGTGTCCCTGTGCTGCTGGAGGCTTTCGCTGTGGAGCTGCGCTGTGGTCAGCCTGTTTGGCTGCGTTTTGCCCGGATGGTGGGCGTAGAGTTGGCGGAACTTCTTTGGGCCCTGACAGTTGCGTATACAGGCTGCTCCTGGCCTTCACATACTCGAGCATCTCGCGGATGTTTTGAGCCTGGAGTTCAACCATGCCCGTCGCCAAAGCCGCCTGAAACGTTTCCCGCGCCTCTGTCAGAGCTGAATTGATTGCGGCTCTCAGCTCACTATGCAGGTCCGTCGGAGCTAGCTGTTTTTGTGCTGTCGTTGATGAGCTGCGTTTGGGCACTGCTCCTAGGCTGCCGAGAACTGCATCCCCGCCTTGTGGCGACGTGTCTTTGTCTGGCTGTTGTACTTGTGATTGGGAGGTTGAACGAGTAGTAAGAGCCATTAATTCATACCCTCTTCTTCGGTTGAAATCTGCGCAACGCCTATCTTTTCTCTGTTCATGTACGTATTCTTTCACACTACGCATTGCCTTTCTTTTCCTGCTAATTTAGAATTTTTTCTTTCTTTCTTTCTTTCAGATAAATACGCATAATATATATAAACGGAATGAGACGATCATGTAACATGATACGGGTACGGTAAGTGTTGAGTACATGCATTGGTCCTAATCCTAAAAATTGTCCCATTCCTATCTCACAGTTGGGCTATTGAAACTATATGCTATACGGTTCATGGCCTGGCAGGAAACGCAATGCCGGTCCTGAAGGACATGACACGGACCATCGCCTTGACACATGAACACGTATACAGAAAACCAAAATGTGAGTTAAAATCAATCAACTTTGACATTGCATTCTTATCCTGCGACTGGGCACTGAAGGATGTGGCGTTATTATGCGGTCCGTCGTTTGTGCCAAACTACATCCTCCTGCTGCTTTTGCGTCATCTTAGGCATTCGACCTTGCTGCGAGCCAGCAAATTTTGGACTATAGCTACCAAAAACAACCAGCACACAACATATAAAAGCGTCTTTCATTGAGTTTTTCCATTGGGCGCCACTTGTTATGAACCGGCCAACACTGCATCGATAGCCAGCTAGCAAATGGGTTGCCCAGGAATGGATACGACCTCGATACAGTGTGGACCGGTGCAACAAAAATTTAAATTGTACAAAAACTAACAAAAATCAGACTAGCAGCGATAATTCGCACTATCGGACATTTTTAGGACACACATGGTAATAAGATATGTCAACTTTTACCCCCAATGCGCCCTCCCTACCTATGAATTGGCTGTTTCTTGTTCTATGCCAATTCCCTAATGCATGCAACACTAACAACAACAACTTACCCCGACATCAACATACCATCGTCCCACCCACACATAAATTACTACTCACACATGTTTTTACATTAACAATAACAAGACATTCATTTATTTATGAATGTAAGTATAGCTTTTTTTTTTTTTAAATTGCTTGTCTTATTTATTGAATCTTTTCTAGTGAATTAGAAAACTAGCTGACTGTATTCTGAGTGCGCGTCCCTAAAAATCATCGCTGGGTTGGTACGTCGTTACGACGAAGACGGGATCGGCTGCGCAGCTTTGTGAGACCTCTCGCGAGATGATTTGTGTGCGATGAGAGCTTGATAAGATATTTTACTTTTTGTTCCGCTATTTCCTCCTTGACTGTTGAGATGTTTAAGTTTTTATGAATGTTTTCGTTTCGAACATACCACGGTGCCCCGGTAATGGTTCTCAATATTTTTGACTGGGCTCTCTGGACAATGTCAATGCTGCTGTTGCTAGCGTTCCCCCATAACTGGGAACCATAGGTCCAGATTGGTTTTAGAACAGAGTTGTAAAGCAGGACCTTGTAGTCCAAACTAATGGAAGAGCGAGCATTGATGAGCCAATGGAGGCTATTGGCTTTCAGTTTGAGATGTGTTCTTTAAGCTTCAATGTGTCGCCGCCATGTTAGTCTTCTGTCTAAGTGTACGCCCAGATACGTTACATCGTTTGCTTTTGGAAGTGTGGTGTTGTTTAACGTGAGCGGTGGACAATCTTGCCTGTTAAGGGTGAAAGTTACTTGCTTACATTTTTGTTCGTTTACCTTAACTCGCCAGTCTGATAACCATTTTCCACGTTGACCAGATGAATGGCTAGTTGCGCTGTTGCTTGTATTGGGCATCTGGAGCGGCTGAGAATAGCTGTATCATCAGCAAAGGTAGATGTTGTCAATCGGCTGCTTATTGGGATGTCTGCTGTGAAAAGCACGTACAGTGTTGGTCCCAGTACGCTGCCCTGTGGAACACCAGCTTCGATACTGTGTTCGTCAGACATTGCAGTGTTACATCTTACTGCGAACTTCCTGTCGTATAGGTACGACTTAAGCAGCTTATGTGTGTTGTTTGGGAGCATTGCTTTGATCTTATGCATTAGACCTTCCAACCAAACTTTGTCGAATGCCTGAGAAACATCCAGAAATATTGCAGTGCAGTATTCTCTATTTTCGAACGCGCTTCGTATCTCTGATGTTATTCTGTTAACCTGCTCAATTGTTCCGTGCTTTTCACGAAAGCCAAATTGGTGTGACGGGATTATGTTATGAAGATTCAGGAATGGATTTATCCGGGACAGCAAACATTTTTCAAAAAGTTTTGATAGACACGGTAATAAGCTTATAGGTCTATACGACGTGGGAACTGTTTGATCTTTTCCAGGCTTTGGTATCATAATGATTATTGACTTTTTCCATCTGTCTGGATAGTGGCCAAGTTTGGTGATAGCATTGAAGAGCTGGGCAATTATGCAGATTGCACAGTAAGGAAGCTCAATAATCATCTTTGGGGTTATTTGGTCACCTCCTGGAGATTTCTTTGGGTTCAGTTGCTCTTTAATGATTCTAACGATTTCATTCGGGCGAAACTTGATTGGATCATCATGAAGCTGAGAGCCGTTTGAAGAAGTCGGTAGTGCAAACGTATTTGTTGCAGGGTTAGGTTGGAACACTTTTTGGAGATGAGTAGCAAATATGTTAGCTCTTTCTTCATCGCTGCGAGCCCAGCCGCCTGCGAAGTTTCTTATAGGCATTAATGTTTCTGTTGGTGAGCTTAGAGTTGGGTGAGCTCTCCACAATGAGTTTTTCGTACTGGTGGTTGATAATTGCTCGATGTAACGGCGTTGAGCGCGCTCGTCTTCGATTTTTAACGCTTTGGTGAGTTTACGTGTGGCGTCTATTAGTTTTTGCTTTGCCGATGGCGATCTGTTCGATTGTCAATCACGTCGTAAGCGCCGCTTTTCAAGAACGAGCTGTTCAATTTGTAGATTTGTTGTCCTTTGGTTGTGTATTGTTTTTGGTATTTGAGGCGTAGCGGCGTGAGCTGCGGCGACGAAGACAGTCTCCAGAGTGTTAACAAAACTGTCAATGTCAGCTACATCAACGAGACATGGCTTAAGCTCAATGTGTGAGCTTATATATTTTTTGTATCTGAGCCAGTTAGTTTTATGTGAAGTTAACTTACTGGGTCGATTTATGTATTCAGGGTGTCGTTGCAGATTTATTAGGACTGGGGAGTGATCGGATGATAGATCCGAAAGGCACTCTGCACTTATCAGTCTACGCGAAATGTTTTTGGTAACTGCAAAGTCAATCAAATCGGGTAGTTTTTTGGGATCTGTCGGCCAGTATGTTGGTCTGCCAGGAGAAACGTAGTCGAGCTTGTTGTTAGCTTTTATAATTGCATTGTAGAGCTGCTTTCCTTTTGGATTCACTAGACGAGATCCCCAGTGTGTGTGCTTGGCATTGTAGTCTCCTGCCGCTATATAGCATTCTCCTAGTGAGTAAAAAAATTCCATAAATTGGTCTTCAGATATGGTATAACGCGGAGGGCAGTATACAGCGGCAAGAGTAAGTTGGTTCTTACTGTTTAAATGTATTTTTAGAGATGTGGCCTGTAGAAAGTTTTCAGAAAACTCTTTATAGTAGTGGTGCTTGAGGCGGCTTCTGATCAAAATACCAGTTCCACTGTGTGCTTTACCATCGGGATGATTTGTACCATAGAATAAGTATCCACTTATGTTAAAGTTATATTTGTTTGTAAGGTGTGTTTCGGAAAGTAGCATTACGTCGATGTGCTTATCGAGTAGGAATTGAGCTAATTCAAGTTTATGCTGTGAGACGCCATTAGCGTTCCACGTAGATATTCGTATCTCAGCCATTGATTATTTTGACTGTTGTGATACAAGCATTTGTATCAAGAGATTTTGATTACGCATTTGTTCCTGCATAGCTGTTTTCATGAATGACATAAACTCGTTCATGCTCTGCTGCAGGGTACATACGAGTGCTTCGAGGTTACTTTGTTGCTGCTCCTGTACAGCGTTTGTGCTCACTTGTTTTGGTTGTAAGTACGGTGTGTTTGAGGCAGGAAGAGCCAGTCCGGATCTTAGGGCGCTTGCATAAGTTGCGTTATTGGTTGAGAACTCGGGGCCAAGTGAGGATCTGGCTGCAGATGAAAAGAAGACGTCTGGGTTGTGTTCCGATCGAGTGAAGGTAGTCGGTGCGTGTTGCGAGCGTACAGTGGCACAGCGCTGATGGATACGATTTTTAAGTTCCTTGTAGACTTGGCAGCCTCTGTAGTTGGCTGTATGCTTGCCTTCGCAGTTGTTGCAGAATTTTTTGCTAGAGTCTTCTTTGCTTACTGGGCAACTTGCGGTGCTGTGCAGTATCTCACAGTATACGCATACCGAGCGCAGTGTACAGTAGGCTTTTGTATGGCCGTACTCTTGGCAGTTCATACATTGTACCGGACCGTTTAATTTGTGCGGGTCTTCTTCGGTGATTCTTCGGTGAAGTAAAAGCTGAAGTTTGTATATTGAGTGCACCTCGTTTTTTTTGAGCATCTTCGTTTCTGGTTCAAGTTCTATTTTAAAAAGTGGTTGCGGCATCCTATTCCTGTTTAAGATGTTTATGACGGTTTTTGCTCGAAATCCTTTTTCCTGCAGCGCCTGTTTTATTTCTTCTGGTGTTACATCAGGTTCTATGCCTTTTATTACGACCTGCAGGCCCTTGCAGCTTTTAAATTGATACGTATAATAATTCATTTTTTTTTTCGTTTAGATACTTTATGAGAACTCTGTAATTATCTTCCGACTTTGTCTGGACTTCAATTTCTTGAATTTTACCCTGTACGAGAGGAACTATGTAGAAACTATCTTTGCCTATGAGCTCGATAACTTTGTTAACAAAAGCACTGGAGCTTTTCTCGCGTATATATATTGGGGGTGGCTTCGGCTTTTTCGTGACAACCCCAATGGCTTCAGAAGGCTGATTATCTGTGTCTGTATCTGCCAAGATGTGAAATCTATTGCTATTGTATGTAGTATCATTCGAGGATATATTTAATTTGCTACGGGTCGTTTTTGGATTATTCGTAGAATTTTGCGGACTTAGCTTTCTTTTGATATAATTTAGCGATCCATACCAGTATGCGTAGCCGGCTTAACATGTTTGCTGTTTGCAGTTTGATTTGCTGACGGAGCAGCAGTCGTTGTGCTTGTTGAACGGGAAGAAGGTATCGGTGCAGTTGTGGTTGTAGTCGCTGTTGCGGTACCTAGAGAGGGCGCAGCACTTGCAGTCGTTGCTAAGAGAGACGGGGAGCACGAAAACTTTCGGTCGCGTGCTGTGTGCAATACTTCATTTGTCGAGTTGGGTGTTGCGCGCGGTCGAATTGCGTTGGCTCGATAGATAACAGGTACGGACACGGTGAGCAAGAACGTTCTCTCGCACGCGCTGTGTAAGAGAGTTCGATTTGTGGGTTGGGGGTAATTGACCGCTCGGGCTGCTCTGAAGCTACGGAAAAGTAAGCGTTGCTCAGCCGACGACGCTCGTCTTGCTCGCGTTGTCGCTGGCCACAATTCTCACGTTGACTCATTGTCTTAAGCTAGGTGAAGAATTTGTTAGTGCCTTTTGTTTTATATGTTATTATTTGTTAAAAGTCAATTGTTTTGTTTGAATTGCAGATTTTTAAAAAGCAATTTGTGCAGATACATTGCACTTAGCGTCTTTTCGCATAAAATATATATTTTATAAGCTTCTATATCACTGCACTTTTGCGTTTGGGAATTAATTAACCGTACCACGATGAGAAAACACGTCTGCATTCGACGACAGTTGCGCTTAATGAATGAGTAAGTAATGTAAGTATAGCCAACAATGTTTTTTCTAAATATTAAATTTACTTTAATTTAACATAATAAAGAAAATGAAAAGAATATAATTAAATAAATAAACAAAATGAACAAATATCTAATACACGACAAACAAAATAAACAATAAACAAAAACACGGAAAGAATAAATAAATAATAAATTAAATAAATAATGAAAACAAATAAGGCGAAAATAAATAAACAAATATATAAGGGCAAAAAATAAAAAAAAATTAGGCGAATAAATAAAGTAAATCCTATTTCTGCAGCCGTTTGCTCGTCGCGGCCCACTGTGGCTGTGGCGGCAGCTGCGTTGGTGAGTGTGTGTGCGCGTATGGATTTGCGCGGGCAACTATTGATGGGCGCGAGCGCACTTTGGTTTGCACAGGCGCAAATTAAACTGAAGCTCGGAAACATACTTGTTTTTCTTTGGAAATTAAAGATGATGACCACCCAGACGGGTTGGCCAATCCTCATCCTGTGGCCGCTGAAGTTGCGTGTGTGTGTGTGTGTGCATTAGAGCAGAAACATACCCAAAGGATGTTGGAATATTTTGAAAAAATTTGCCACGGGTACTTCATACGTGATATCATTGATGTTAGATGTGCCCTAGTGTGAATTTGGTTTAAGGAAGTAAATGCAACTTTCAGTAAGTACCTACCAAATATTTACCAATTATTGAATATTTTTGTTTAAAAATTTTATTTTTAAATAGGAAATCTACATAAGTACATAGTATTAAGAAAAAGCAAAGTTTGTAACCTAATCGAAGTCGAAATATTGGAAAAAGTTATAAAATCTCTATTATATGGCCATTAAGGCATACTATCGATGGTTGAATTTAAAAAAATCGTGACGATGGTGACGACTTTCGATAGTTGTCCACCGATATTTGTCCAAATTAGCGATGCGAATAATATCGATATTATCGATAGTGTATCGATAAAGTGGTATATAGATACGTACCGATAAGGCACTTTTTCTTCAAATATCGATACTCCAATTTAAGTTTAAATGTGAGGCTATGCAACTCTGCACACTTAACGTCACGCCGAATAATTTGCGGTATTGCTCTAAGGTATTTAATATTAATAATTATTACAATACATAATCTAATAGCAATATCAGCTCCATCTGAACGAGTAAAGTCAATGGCAGGAAACACTATAACTGATCAACGTTCCAGACGTTCCTCTTATGGCGGAAAAGGTTACTTTTTTTAAGCAAAATTTTGCATTTTTAAATGTGCCTTAAATAAGTATTGAAACTATTTCCTATAAATGTATTATATCTGTGGGCATTACTGTCTAGAACATTTACTGTATAATTTTATTATGTTAAAAACCTTATCTAATAGCTGAAAATTTGCTGCTACCATCAGTATTTTGTCTTGGAATATTAACGAACGGTATCGATAAGCGAAATTTTCGATATTTCGCATCACCCGTCCTAAAGCTAGGTACACACGATGCAAACAATTTACAGCAAGTTGATTGGTGCAATCAAATTTGCACGTTTAAACACAAGTACAAACATTTTGCTGCAAACAATAAATTTGCAATAACTGTTTGCAGCAATAAATTCAGCTTGACGTCTGTATACGGTATTTTACCGTTATCTTCATTGCGGAAATTGGTTGCTTGTTCGCATTCACTGTTTCCCTTCAGTCACAATATTGCAGCAATCAAGACAACGAAGTCACTGAGTGGGATCGCGATTTAACAACAAAATTGAATTGAAGAATATGCTGGAAACGCAGGGCGCATTTCAGTGTCTTGTTTAGTTATGAAATTTTTGACCTTTTCCAATAAAAAATTGAAATCGCTTACTGACATGCGTAAAAATTTTAATAGTTTGTTTCATCTTCATTTTTAGCTCTTTCAAAAGTATCTGATTCACACCTTTTTCATCTCTTTTTGAAACTCAGTCTTTCACCCAACACTTTCTTTTTTTTACATAATTTAATCTTATTTTTCTACGTTAACTAAAATTGCCAATATAGCAATTGCAGCAACTTTTGATTTTTGTGCTGACATAATATAAAAACGTCGTTATTGCTTGCTTTTCACAAAAGAACAGAGCTCGCAAATGAGCGTCGACACTTTTAAGCTAGGTACACACGATGCAAACAATTTGCAGCAAGTTGAAAATAATTTGCAGAAAAAGTTTGCACAACTGTTCACACCAACGCAAATATTGCATGAAAATTTCTTGCTTCAATCATTTTTTGTTTTGCACGCAAACTTTTGCATGGCTATTTCGTGGAATATACGTGTTTTTATTTTTTGTTTGCAGTGCTTGCAAGTGAAACTCATTAGCAAGTTCTGTTCTTTTGTGAAAGTCAAGGAATAACGACGTGTTTATATTATGTCGGAACAAAAATCGAGAGTTGCTGCTATTGCTATATTAGCAACTTTAATTAAACGTAAAAAAGTGAGAAGATTAGAGTCTGCAAAAAAAAAGAAAGTGTTGGGTGAAAGAGTGGATTTCCAAAAGAGATGAAAAAGGAGTGCACCAGAACCTTTTAAAAGAGCTTCAAAATGGCGATGAAACAAACTATTACAATTTTTTTCGCATGTCAGTCAGTGATCTCAATTTTTTATTAAAAAAGTAAAAAACTACATAACTAAACAAGACACTGTAATGCGTCCTGCGATTCTACCAAATGAGCGATTAGCCCTGACATTGCGGTTTTTAGCCACGGGTATGTATTAAATATAATTAACATTTTTATGAACTTTTAATTAATTTGTTTATTGATGTAATCTAATTTTTTACAGGTGATTCATATCATTCTCTGATGTTTCTTTTTCGCATTCCTGTGAGTACAGTTGCAAGCATTGTGCCGGAGTCTTGTTGAGCTCTATATGAATGCCTGAAAAGGGAATATCTTAAAGTAAGTATGTAAATTATATATGCATTTACTTTTTTACCATCTGAAAAGCCAAAAACTAGAGAATTGGTAAAAGTGCCCTCGCTATCAATTTCCGATACTTCCAAAATAGTTTTTTGAATTTTTCTGCGAAGCAGAAGTACATTTTGGTGTGATTTCAACAATCTGAGCTCAGATGCAACGAAATCACCGAACACCTGATGGTCATCCGCTGGCTTATCGAGTAAAGCGCTTGCCTTTTTAATAAGCAGATCTTCGTCCTTAAATTGTATCTCGTCACGTTTCTTTTTTTTGCTTTGGATGTACTTGGTACGTCATCTGTTGGTATTGACGAATTAGCTGAACATGGTGCCCCTCCTAAGAATAGTCTGTTAACGGCGCTTTCACTTAGATCCTAAATATATGTGAAAAAGTATGAAATGAAAATGTAAACAAAATATTGATAATTTTTAGAATTTTCTTAGGTTCCCAACTCTACTAAAGAGTGGCTTAAAATTTCATCCGATTTTGAAAGTATTTCCTCGTTGGATCGGTGCATTAGACGGAAAACACGTAGTTATGAAAGCTCCGTCTAACAGTGGTAGTACCTACTTCAACTTATACGCGCATAGCGTTGTGCTAATGGTGTTAGCAGATGCAAACTATAAAATAATTTACTTCGATGTAGGAGGCAAAGGAATAATTTCTGATGGAGGAATTTTTAACGCATGTAGTCTATCATATGCGTTAAAAGATGAACAACTTAATGTTCCTGATGAGCAGCCACTTCCAGGTCGAGATCTAAAGGTGCCCTATGTACTTGTAGCGGATAATGCATTCGCATTGAAAAGATACATAATGAAACCATATCCATTCCACAAAGTCTATTCGCTTCGTTAATGCACTGCCGAAAGTCGCTTCCCTAACTCACACAAATAGGCAGTCCAAAATTGAAATAGTATGTGGCTCTTGTACAACAATTGGCTCTGCTTGCAAGCGAATATGATGGTATTGGTCTCCGGCAAAGAAAAGTCGTCGTAAAAGACGAACTCTCGCTCGGGAAATAACGAATGCTGTGTCTGTTGCTTTGCATTCGCTTTGTTTTGTTTGTGCTTAATAGCAGAGAAGCAGCCGACTGAGCCGGTCAAGTCACACTGTTCTGCCGTGCATGTCATGCCCACAAACAACCACAAAAGAAAATACTATTACGTACAAGCTTTTTTATTTATAGGTGCAGGGCTGCTGGGTTGGCAATTATCAATTTATTTAGTTATTATAGAGAATAATGCGTTGGCAATAATCAAATTTAGCTTTGATAAAAAGTGTGAGTTTGTGGGCATTCACAAAGGAAGCAAAACACAAATGCACTAGACTAGACTAGATGAATGTTAGATACTCTAGTAAAATATAAGTGCTATTGTGGTTTTGCAGTTATAGAATATATTTGCAATAATTGCATATTTTGATTATTTTAATTAGCAATGGTTGGCGTCAGCACAGAATTGAGGAATAATTAAAATCAGTTTAATTACATATCGTCTTTCAACATTATAAGAGTATCAAAATGTAAACCCAAATTCAATAATATATTATTTGTTATCATGATAACTTGCACATAGCAATCGTACAGGTACACACACACCAATAAACAGGTGTTAGCACATCCCCCTTGAGTTCCAACACTCATTGACTTATTTTATAGAATTCATTTGCGACATCGGCCCAGGCGCAGCAGATACCAAGAAATCTTTCATCGAAAAACTCGTGCGATGCCTTCAAGTAGAATAGAACAATATTTTAATTTAATATAAAACACAAAAAAAAAAAACAAGTAAGAAGGCTCTAGTCGGGAGAGCCCGACTAGAAGATACCCTGAACCCAGCTGCAATAAATATATAAAATTTATAATTGACTTTGACTATACTGACTTAACTTCAATCGATTAAACTCGATATCTCCAGTATTTCTTAACCGATTTGGACGAAATTTTCAGAAAAGTTCTATCGTTGCCCATTATTTCAACCTCAATTTTTACATTTACATGATCAAGAATATATACTTTATGGGGTCAGAGATGCTTCCTTCTGCCTGTTACATACTTTTGCACAACACCATTATACCCTTATTTACCCATTTTATGGGTTAAGGGTATAAAAATACAACTATGTTAATAACATTATACTCACGAAGAGATTCCAATTTCGCTGCCTTTATTTTATGGGACATTATAATATTGCAAGCTTTATAAAAATTCGTTTTCTTGCACCATAAAAATTAGCCTATGCTCATCCATTTTAACTGCTCATCGATCAGCTGTTTGAACTGGAATATGAACGTTACTTGAACTTGAAATTGAAATTGTGTTTTCTGCAGGTTGTTAAGTCAAGTCAAGTTAGCTAGGCATACTCGGTGCACATGTTCGTGTGATTGTTGATTTGTCTCGTGTCGGCTATACCGAGTGGCCTCCGTGTGGTCTGGTCACGGCCCGCCTGGGCTTCGCAAAGCGCTCCAAATATCTTATGCTCAACTTGTTCACGCTGCTCGGATTCCAGCGCCCGGTTGTCGAACCAGTGTCCCTGTGCTGCTGGAGGCTTTCGCTGTGGAGCTGCGCTGTGGTCAGCTGTTTGGCTGCGTTTTGCCCGGATGGTGGGCGTAGAGTTGGCGGAACTTCTTTGGGCCCTGACAGTTGCGTATACAGGCTGCTGCCTTCACATACTCGAGCATCTCGCGGATGTTTTGAGCCTGGAGTTCGACCATGCCCGTCGCCAAAGCCGCCTGAAACGTTTCCCGCGCCTCTGTCAGAGCTGAATTGATTGCGGCTCTCAGCTCACTATGCAGGTCCGTCGGAGCTAGCTGTTTTTGTGCTGTCGTTGATGAGCTGCGTTTGGGCACTGCTCCTAGGCTGCCGAGAACTGCATCCCCGCCTTGTGGCGACGTGTCTTTGTCTGGCTGTTGTACTTGTGATTGGGAGGTTGAACGAGTAGTGGGAGCCATTAATTCATACCCTCTTCTTCGGTTGAAATCTGCGCAACGCCTATCTTTTCTCTGTTCATGTACGTATTCTTTCAAACTACGCATTGCCTTTCTTTTCCTGCTAATTTAGAATTTTTTCTTTCTTTCTTTCTTTCAGATAAATACGCACAATATATATAAACGGAATGAGACGATCATGTAACATGATACGGGTACGGTAAGTGTTGAGTACATGCATTGGTCCTAATCCTAAAAATTGTCCCATTCCTATCTCACAGTTGGGCTATTGAAACTATATGCTATACGGTTCATGGCCTGGCAGGAAACGCAATGCCGGTCCTGAAGGACATGACACGGACCATCGCCTTGACACATGAACACGTATACAGAAAACCAAAATGTGAGTTAAAATCAATCAACTTTGACATTGCATTCTTATCCTGCGACTGGGCACTGAAGGATGTGGCGTTATTATGCGGTCCGTCGTTTGTGCTAAACTACATCCTCCCGCTGCTTTTGCGTCATCTTAGGCATTCGACCTTGCTGCGAGCCAGCAAATTTTGGACTATAGCTACCAAAAACAACCAGCACACAACATATAAAAGCGTCTTTCATTGAGTTTTTCCATTGGGCGCCACTTGTTATGAACCGGCCAACACTGCATCGATAGCCAGCTAGCAAATGGGTTGCCCAGGAATGGATAAGACCTCGATACAGTGTGGACCGGTGCAACAAAAATTTATATTGTACAAAAACTAACAAAAATCAGACTAGCAGCGATAATTCGCACTATCGGACATTTTTAGGACACACATGGTAATAAGATATGTCAACTTTTACCCCCAATGCGCCCTCCCTACCTATGAATTGGCTGTTTCTTGTTCTATGCCAATTCCCTAATGCATGCAACACTAACAACAACAACTTACCCCGACATCAACATACCATCGTCCCACCCACACATAAATTACTACTCACACATGTTTTTACATTAACAATAACAAGACATTCATTTATTTATGAATGTAAGTATAGCTAACAATGTTTTTTCTAAATATTAAATTTACTTTAATTAAACATAATAAAGAAAATGAAAAGAATATAATTAAATAAATAAACAAATGAACAAATATCTAATACACGACAAACAAATAAACAATAAACAAAAACACGGAAAGAATAAATAATAATAAATTAAATAATAATGAAAACCAATAAGGCGAAAATAAATAAATAAATATATAAGGGCAAAAATAAAAAAAAATTAGGCGATAAATAAAGTAAATCCTATTTCTGCAGCCGTTTGCTCGTCGCGGCCCACTGTGGCCGTGGCGGCAGCTGCGTTGGTGAGTGTGTGTGCGCGTATGGATTTGCGCGGGCAACTATTGATGGGCGCGAGCGCACTTTGGTTTGCACAGGCGCAAATTAAACTGAAGCTCGGAAACATACTTGTTTTTCTTTGGAAATTAAAGATGATGACCACCCAGACGGGTTGGCCAATCCTCATCCGGTGGCCTGGTTGCTTCCTGTGGCCGCTGAAGTTGCGTGTGTGTGTGTGTGTGCATTGGAACAGAAACATATCCAAAGTATGTTGGAATATTTTGAAAAAATTTGCCACGGGTACTTCATACGTGACATCATTGATGTTGGATGTGCCCTAGTGTGAATTTGGTTTAAGGAAGTAAGTGCAACTTTCAGTAAGTACCTACCAAAAATTTACCAATTATTGAATATTTTTCTTTAAAAATTTTATTTTTAAATAGGAAATGTGCATAAGTACATAGTATTAAGAAAAAGCAAAGTTGTTACCTAATCGAAAGTCGAAATATTGGAAAAAGTTATAAAATCTCTATTATATGGCCATTAAGGTATACTATCGAAAACCATCGATAGTTTGTCGATGGTTGATTTAAAAAAATGGTGGACGATGGTGACGACTTCGATAGTTGTCCACCGATATTGTCCAAATTAGCGATGCGAATAATATCGATATTATCGATAGTGTAGCGATAAAGTGGTATATAGATACGAACGATAAGGCACTTTTTCTTCAAATATCGATACTCCAATTGAGTTTAAATGTGAGGCTATGTAACTCTGCACACTTAACGTCACGCCGAATAATTTGCGGTATTGCTCTAAGGTATTAATATAATAATTTATTACATACATAATCTAATAGCAATATCAGCTCCATCTGAACGAGTAAAGTCAATGGCAGGAAACACTAAACTGATCAACGTTCCAGACGTTCCTCTTATGGCGGAAAAGGTTACTTTTTTTAAGCAAAATTTTGCATTTTTAAATGTGCCTTAAATAAGTATTGAAACTATTTCCTATAAATGTATTATATCTGTGGGCATTACTGTCTAGAACATTTACTGTATAATTTTATTATGTTTAAAAACCTTATCTAATAGCTGAAAATTGCTGCTACCATCAGTATTTTGTCTTGGAATATTAACGAACGGTATCGATAAGCGAATTTTTGATATTTCGCATCACCCGTCCTAAACGCTAGGTACACACGATGCAAACAATTTACAGCAAGTTGATTGGTGCAATCAAATTTGCACGTTTAAACACAAGTACAAACATTTTGCTGCAAACAATAAATTTGCAATACTGTTTGCAGCAATAAATTCAGCTTGATGTCTGTATACGGTATTTTACCGTTATCTTCATTGCGGAAATTGGTTGCTTGTTCGCATTCACTGTTTCCCTTCAGTCACAATATTGCAGCAATCAAGACAACGAAGTCACTGAGTGGGATCGCGATTAACAACAAAATTGAATTGAAGAATATGCTGGAAACGCAGGGCGCATTTCAGTGTCTTGTTTAGTTATGAAATTTTTGACCTTTTCCAATAAAAATTGAAATCGCTTACTGACATGCGTAAAAATTTTAATAGTTGTTTCATCTTCATTTTTAGCTCTTTCAAAAGTATCTGATTCACACCTTTTTCATCTCTTTTTGAAATTCAGTCTTTCACACAACACTTTCTTTTTTTTACATAATTTAATCTTATTTTTCTACGTTAACTAAAATTGCCAATATAGCAATTGCAGCAACTTTTGATTTTTGTGCTGACATAATATAAAACCGTCGTTATTGCTTGCTTTCACAAAAGAACAGAGCTCGCAAATGAGCGTCGACACTTTTAAGCTAGGTACACACGATGCAAACAATTTGCAGCAAGTTGAAAATAATTTGCAGAAAAAGTTTGCACAACTGTTCACACCAACGCAAATATGCATGAAAATTTCTTGCTTCAATCATTTTTTGTTTTGCACGCAAACTTTTGCATGGCATTTCGTGGAATATACGTGTTTTTATTTTTTGTTTGCAGTGCTTGCAAGTGAAACTCATTAGCAAGTTCTGTTCTTTGTGAAAGTCAAGGAATAACGACGTGTTTAATTATGTCGGAACAAAAATCGAGAGTTGCTGCTATTGCTATATTAGCAACTTTAATTAAACGTAAAAAAGTGAGAAGATTAGAGTCTGCAAAAAAAAGAAGAAGTGTTGGGTTGAAAGAGTGGATTTCCAAAAGAGATGAAAAAGGAGTGCACCAGAACCTTTAAAAGAGCTTCAAAATGGCGATGAAACAAACTATTACAATTTTTTTCGCATGTCAGTCAGTGATCTCAATTTTTATTTAAAAAAAGTAAAAAACTACATAACTAAACAAGACACTGTAATGCGTCCTGCGATTCTACCAAATGAGCGATTAGCCCTGACATTGCGGTTTTAGCCACGGGTATGTATTAAATATAATTAACATTTTATGAACTTTAAATTAATTTGTTATTGATGTAATCTAATTTTTTACAGGTGATTCATATCATTCTCTGATGTTTCTTTTTCGCATTCCTGTGAGTACAGTTGCAAGCATTGCTCATTGTTGAGCTCTATATGAATGCCTGAAAAGGGAATATCTTAAAGTAAGTATGTAAATTATATATGCATTTACTTTTTTACCATCTGAAAAGCCAAAAACTAGAGAATTGGTAGACGAGTACACGATATTAGGTGCGGATCAAGTAAAAGTGCCCTCGCTATCAATTTCCGATACTTCCAAAATAGTTTTTTGAATTTTTCTGCGAGCAGAAGTACATTTTGGTGTGATTTCAACAATCTGAGCTCAGATGCAACGAAATCACCGAACACCTGATGGTCATCCGCTGGCTTATCGAGTAAAGCGCTTGCCTTTTTAATAAGCAGATCTTCGTCCTTAAATTGTATCTCGTCACGTTTTCTTTTTTTTGCTTTGGATGTACTTGGTACGTCATCTGTTGGTATTGACGAATTAGCTGAACATGGTGCCCCTCCTAAGAATAGTCTGTTAACGGCGCTTTCACTTAGATCCTAAATATATGTGAAAAAGTATGAAATGAAAATGTAAACAAAATATTGATAATTTTTTGAATTTTCTTAGGTTCCCAACTCTACTAAAGAGTGGCTTAAATTTCATCCGATTTTGAAAGTATTTCCTCGTTGTATCGGTGCATTAGACGGAAAACACGTAGTTATGAAAGCTCCGTCTAACAGTGGTAGTACCTACTTCAACTTATACGCGCATAGCGTTGTGCTAATGGTGTTAGCAGATGCAAACTATAAAATAATTTACTCGATGTAGGAGGCAAAGGAAGAATTTCTGATGGAGGAATTTTTAACGCATGTAGTCTATCATATGCGTTAAAAGATGAACAACTTAATGTTCCTGATGAGCAGCCACTCCAGGTCGAGATCTAAAGGTGCCCTATGTACTTGTAGCGGATAATGCATTCGCATTGAAAAGATACATAATGAAACCATATCCAGTCCACAAAGTCTATTCGCTTCGTTAATGCACTGCCGAAAGTCGCTTCCCTAACTCACACAAATAGGCAGTCCAAAATTGAAATAGTATGTGGCTCTTGTACAACAATTGGCTCTGCTTGCAAGCGAATATGATGGTATTGGTCTCCGGCAAAGAAAAAGTCGTCGTAAAAGACGAACTCTCGCTCGGGAAATAACGAATGGTGTGTCTGTTGCTTTGCATTCGCTTTGTTTTGTTTGTGCTGAATAGCAGAGAAGCAGCCGACTGAGCCGGTCAAGTCACACTGTTCTGCCGTGCCATGTCATGCCCACAAACAACCACAAAAGAAAATACTATTACGTACAAGCTTTTTATTTATAGGTGCAGGGCTGCTGGTTGGCAATTATCAATTTATTTAGTTATAATAGAGAATAATGCGTTGGCAATAATCAAATTTAGCTATGATAAAAAGTGTGAGTTTGTGGGCATTCACAAAGGAAGCAAACACAAATGCACTAGACTAGACTAGATGAATGTTAGATACTCTAGTAAAATATAAGTGCTATTGTGGTTTTGCAGTTATAGAACATATTTGCAATATGCATATTTTGATTATTTAATTAGCAATGGTTGGCGTCAGCACAGATTGAGGAATAATTAAAATCAGTTTAATTACATATCGTCCTTTCAAACATTATAAGAGTATCAAAATGAAACCCAAATTCAATAAATATTATTTGTTATCATGATAACTTGCACATAGCAATCGTACAGGTACACACACACCAATAAACAGGTGTAGCACATCCCCTTGAGTTCCAACACTCATGACTTATTTTATAGAATTCATTTGCGACATCGCCAGGCGCAGCAGATACAAGAATCTTCATCGAAAACTCGTGCGATGCCTTCAAGTAGAATAGAACAATATTTCTACACTATAAAACCACAAAAAAAAAAAAACAAGTAAGAAGGCTCTCGTCGGGAGAGCCGACTAGAAGATACCTGAACCCAGCTGCAATAAATATATAAAATTTATAATTGACTTTGACTATACTGACTTAACTTCAATCGATTAAACTCGATATCTCCAGTATTTCTTAACCGATTTGGACGAAATTTTCAGAAAAGTTCTATCGTTGCCCATATTTCAACCTCAATTTTTTACATTACATGATCAAGAATATATACTTTATGGGGTCAGAGATGCTTCCTTCTGCGCTGTTTACAATACTTTTGCACAACACCATTATACCCTATTTACCCATTTTATGGGTTAAGGGTTATAAAAATACAACTATTTTAATAACATTATACTCACGAAGAGATTCCAATTTCGCTGCCTGTTATTTTTATGGGACATTATAATATTTGCAAGCTTTATAAAATTCGTTTTCTTGCACCATAAACATTAGCCTATGCTCATCCATTTTAACTGCTCATCGATCAGCTGTTTGAACTGGAATATGAACGTTACTTGAACTTGAAATTGAAATGTGTTTTCTGCAGGTTGTTAAGTCAAGTCAAGTTAAGCTAGGCATACTCGGTGCACATGTTCGTGTGATTTGTTGATTTGTCTCGTGTCGGCTATACCGAGTGGCCTCCGTGTGGTCTGGTCACGGCCGCCTGGGCTTCGCAAAGCGCTCCAAATATCTTTGCTCAACTTGTTCACGCTGCTCGGATTCCAGCGCCCGGTTGTCGAACCAGTGTCCCTGTGCTGTGGAGGCTTTCGCTGTGGAGCTGCGCTGTGGTCAGCCTGTTTGGCTGCGTTTGCCCGGATGGTGGGCGTTAGAGTTGGCGGAACTTCTTTGGGCCTGACAGTTGCGTATACAGGCTGCTGCTTCACATACTCGAGCATCTCGCGGATGTTTTGAGCCTGGAGTTCGACCATGCCCGTCGCCAAAGCCGCCTGAAACGTTTCCCGCGCCTCTGTCAGAGCTGAATTGATTGCGGTTCTCAGCTCACTATGCAGGTCCGTCGGAGCTAGCTGTTTTTGTGCTGTCGTTGATGAGCTGCGATTGGGCACTGCTCCTAGGCTGCCGAGAACTGCATCCCCGCCTTGTGGCGACGTGTCTTGTCTGGCTGTTGTACTTGTGATTGGGAGGTTGAACGAGTAGTGGGAGGCCATTAATTCATACCTCTTCTTCGGTTGAAATCTGCGCAACGCCTCTCTTTCTCTGTTCATGTACGTATTCTTTCAAACTACGCATTGCCTTTCTTTTCCTGCTAATTTAGAATTTTTTCTTTCTTCTTTCTTCAGATAAATACGCACAATATATATAAACGGAATGAGACGATCATGTAACATGATACGGTACGGTAAGTGTTGAGTACATGCATTGGTCCTAATCCTAAAAATTGTCCCATTCCTATCTCACAGTTGGCTATTGAACTATATGCTATACGGTTCATGGACTGGCAGGAAACGCCCAATGCCGGTCCTGAAGGGACATGACACGGACCATCGCCTTGACACATGAAACGTATACAGAAACCAAAATGTGAGTTAAATCAATCAACTTTGACATTGCATTCTTATCCTGCGACGGGCACCTGAAGGATGTGCGTTATGTATGCCGGTCCGTCGTTTGTGCTAAACTACATCCTCCCGCTGCTTTTGCGTCATCTTAGGCATTCGACCTTGCTGCGAGCCAGCAAATTTGGACTATAGCTACCAAAAACAACCAGCACACAACATATAAAAGCGTCTTTCATTGAGTTTTTCCATTGGGCGCCACTGTTATGAACCGGCCAACACTGCATCGATAGCCAGCTAGCAAATGGGTTGCCCAGGAATGGATAAGACCTCGATACAGTGTGGACCGGTGCAACAAAAATTATATTGTACAAAAACTAACAAAAATCAGACTAGCAGCGATAATTCGCACTATCGGACATTTTTAGGACACACATGGTAATAAGATATGTCAACTTTTACCCCCAATGCGCCCTCCCTACCTATGAATTGGCTGTTTCTTGTTCTATGCCAATTCCCTAATGCATGCAACACTAACAACAACAACTTACCCCGACATCAACATACCATCGTCCCACCCACACATAAATTACTACTCACACATGTTTTTACATTAACAATAACAAGACATTCATTTATTTATGAATGTAAGTATAGCTAACAATGTTTTTTCTAAATATTAAATTTACTTTAATTAAACATAATAAAGAAAATGAAAAGAATATAATTAAATAAATAAACAAAATGAACAAATATCTAATACACGACAAACAAAATAAACAATAAACAAAAACACGGAAAGAATAAATAAATAATAAATTAAATAAATAATGAAAACAAATAAGGCGAAAATAAACAAATAAATATATAAGGGCAAAAAATAAAAAAAAATTAGGCGAATAAATAAAGTAAATCCTATTTCTGCAGCCGTTTGCTCGTCGCGGCCCACTGTGGCCGTGGCGGCAGCTGCGTTGGTGAGTGTGTGTGCGCGTATGGATTTGCGCGGGCAACTATTGATGGGCGCGAGCGCACTTTGTTTGCACAGGCGCAAATTAAACTGAAGCTCGGAAACATACTTGTTTTTCTTTGGAAATTAAGATGATGACCACCCAGACGGGTGGCCAATCCTCATCCGGTGGCCTGGTTGCTTCCTGTGGCCGCTGAAGTTGCGTGTGTGTGTGTGTGTGCATTGGAACAGAACATATCCAAAGGATGTTGGATATTTGGAAAAATTGCCACGGGTACTTCATACGTGACATCATTGATGTGGGATGTGCCCTAGTGTGATTTGGTTTTAAGGAAGTAAGTGCAACTTTCAGTAAGTACCTACCAAAAATTTACCAATTATTGAAGATTTTTCTTTAAAAATTTATTTTTAAATAGGAAATGTGCATAAGTACATAGTATTAAGAAAAAAAAGCAAAGTTTGTAACCTAATCGAAGTCGAAATATTGGAAAAAGTTATAAAATCTCTATTATCGGCCATTAAGGCATACTATCGAAAACATCGATAGTTGTGTCGATGGTTGATTTAAAAAAATGGTGACGATGGTGACGACTTTCGATAGTTGTCCACCGATATTTGTCCAAATTAGCGATGGCGAATAATATCGATGTTATCGATAGTGTATCGATAAAGTGGTATATAGATACGAACCGATAAGGCACTTTTTCTTCAAATATCGATACTCCAATTTGAGTTTAAATGTGAGGCTATAATTACGTTATGCTTGCTGTTTCATGATTTTAAAAAATCATGCTTTTTAAAATACGCCTGTTTATGCTATTTTATAAAAATCATGATTTTTCTGAAGGGTGGAGCCACCTATGCAGCTTTCATATGAAAAAAGTGGCAGCACATCAGCACAAACGCTAATAAACCGAAAGCCAAAACGTTAAACGAATTAAATCTTCAAAATGTTAAATGAAAATGCAAATTGTTTTAATTCACGGCAAAACGCGAACATCAGAGATGGTTCGTTGTCTTTTAAGTCAAGATGGAGCTGCTGTTCGCAGCAATTAATTAGTGCGGAACAGCTGATTTCACACAGTAGCGTTGCCAGATGCTTACACAAAAAAATCATGATTTTTCCAAAAAATATAGTCAAATACGTGTGTAGAAAAAATCACGATTTTGTGTTTATGCTAGTATATTTTTAAAAAAGCATGATCTGAATTCATGCTTTTTTGCAAGCATAAACGTCGTATATGTAACTCTGCACACTTAACGTCACGCCGAATAATTTGCGGTATTGCTTAAGGTATTTCATATAATACCTCTTATAATAATAATCTAATAGCAGTATCAGCTCCATCTGAACGAGTAAAGTCAATGGCAGGGAAACACTATAACTGATCAACGTTCCAGACGTTCCTCTTAGGCGGAAAAGGTTACTTTTTTTAAGCAAAATTTTGCATTTTAATGTGCCTTAATAAGTATTGAAACTATTTCCTATAATTGTATTTATATCTGTGGGCATTACTGTCTAGAACATTACTGTATAATTTTATTATGTTAAAAACCTTACTCTATAGCTGATAAATTTGCTGCTACCATCAGTATTTTGACTTGGATATGAACGAACGGTATCGATAAGCGAAATTTTGATATTTCGCATCACCCGTCCTAAAGCTAGGTACACACGATGCAAACAATTTACAGCACGTTGATTGGTGCAATCAAATTTGCACGTTTAAACACAAGTACACACATTTTGCTGCAAACAATAACTTTGCAATAACTGTTTGCAGCAATAAATTCAGCTTGATGTCTGTATCCGGTATTTTACCGTTATCTTCATTGCGGACATTGGTTGCATTGTTCGCATTCACTGGTTCCTTCAGTCACAATATTGCAGCATCAAGACAACGAAGTCACTGAGTGGGATCGCGATTTAACAACAAAATTGAATCGAAGAATATGTGAAACGCAGGGCGCATTTCAGTGTCTTGTTTAGTTATGAAATTTTTGACCTTTTCCAATAAAAAATTGAAATCGCTTACTGACATGCGGAAAAATTTAATAGTTGTTTCATCTTCATTTTAGTCTTTCAAAAGTAATCTGATTCACACCTTTTTCATTCTTTTTGAAATTACGATCTTTTCACCCAACACTTTCTTTTTTTTACATAATTTAATCTTATTTTTCTACGTTAACTAAAATTGCCAATATAGCAATGGCAGCAACTTTTGATTTTTGTGCGACATAATCTAAAAACGTCGTTATTGCTTGCTTTTCACAAAAGAACAGAGCTCGCAAATGAGCGTCGACACTTTTAGCTAGGTACACACGATGCAAACAATTGCAGCAAGTTGAAAATAATTTGCAGAAAAAGTTTGCACAAATGTTCACACCAACGCAAATCTTGCATGAAAATTTCTTGCTTCAATCATTTTTGTTTTGCACGCAAACTTTTGCATGGCTATTCGGGAATATACGTGTTTTTATTTTTTGTGTTTGCAGTGCTTGCAAGTGAAAATCATTAGCAATTCTGTTCTTTGTGAAAGTCAAGGAATAACGACGTGTTTATATTATGTCGGAACAAAAATCGAGAGTTGCTGCTATTGCTATATTAGCAACTTTAATTAACGTAAAAAAGTGAGAAGATTAGAGTCTGCAAAAAAAAAGAAAGTGTTGGGTGAAAGAGTGGATTTCCAAAAGAGATGAAAAGGAGTGCACCAGAACCTTTTAACAGAGCTTCAAAATGGCGATGTAAACAAACTATTACAATTTTTGTCGCAGGTCAGTCAGTGATTTCAATTTTTTATTAAAAAAAGTAACAAAACTACATAACTAAACAAGACACTGTAATGCGTCCTGCGATTCTACCAATGAGCGATTAGCCCGACATTGCGTTTTTAGCCACGGGTATGTATTAACTATAATTACCATTTTTTATGAACTTTAATTAATTTGTTTATTGATGTATCTAATTTTTTACAGGTGATCCATAGCATTCTTGATGTTTCTGTTTTCGCATTCCTGTGAGTAGCAGTTGCAAGCATTGCTCTTGTTGAGCTCATATGAATGCCTGAAAAGGGAATATCTTAACGGAAGTATGTAAAGTATTATGCATTACTTTTTTACCATCTGAAAAGCCAAAAACTAGAGAATTGGTAGACGAGTACACGATATTAGTGGCGGAACAAGTAAAAGTGCCCTCGCTCTCAATTTCCGATACTTCCAAAATAGTTTTTGGAATTTTCCTGCGAAGCAGAAGTACATTTTGGTGTGATTTCACAATCTGAGCTCAGATGCAACGCAATCACCGAACACCTGATGGTCATCCGCTGGCTTATCGAGTAAAGCGCTGGCCTTTTTAATAAGCAGATCTTCGTCCTTAAATTGTATCTCGTCACGTTTTCTTTTTTTGCTTTGGATGTACTTGGTACGTCATCTGTTGGTATTGACGATTATTGCTGAACATGGTGCCCTCCTAAGAATAGTCTGTTACGGCGCTTTCACTTAGATCCTAAATATATGTTGAAAAAGTATGAAATGAAAATGTAAACAAAATAGTGATAATTTTTTGAATTTTTAGGTTCCCAACTCTACTAAAGAGTGGCTTAAATTTCATCCGCTTTTGAAAGTATTTGGACTTTCCTCGTGGTATCGGTGCATTAGACCGGAAAAACAGTTAGTTATGAAAGCGCCGTCTAACAGTGGTAGTACCTACTTCAACTTATACGGCATGCGTTGTGCTAATGGTGTTAGCAGATGCAAACTATAAACTACTTTACTTCGATGTAGGAGGCAAAGGAATAATTTCTGATGGAGGAACTTTTAACGCATGTAGTCTTCATATGCGTTAAAAGATGAACAACTTAATTGTTCCTGATGAGTCAGCCACTTCAGGTCGAGATCTAAAGGTGCCCTATGTACTTGTAGCGGATAAGGCATTCGCACTGAAAAGATACATAATGAAAACCATATCCCTTCCACAAAGTCTAATTCGCTTCGTTAATGCACTGCCGAAAGTCGCTTCCCTAACTCACACAAATAGGCCGTCCAAAATGAAATAGTATGTGGCTCTGTTACCACAATGGCTCTGCTTGCAAGCGATATGATGGGTATTGGTCTCCGGCAAGAAAAGTCGTCGCAAAAACGACGAACTCTCCGCTCGGGAAATAACGAAGGTGTGTCTGTTGCTTTGCATTCGCTTTGTTTTGTTTGTGCTTAATAGCAGAGAAGCAGCCGACTGAGCCGGTCAAGTCACACTGTTCTGCCGTGCAGTCCTGCCCACAAAAACCACAAAAGAAAATACTATTACGTACAAGCTTTTTTATTTATAGGTGCAGGGCTGCTGGGTGGGCAATTATCAATTTATTTAGTTATAATAGAGATAATGCGTTGGCAATAATCAAATTTAGCTATGTAAAAGTGTGAGTTGGTGGGCATTCCAAGGAAGCAAACACAAATGCACTAGACTAGACTAGATGAATGTTAGATACTCTAGTAAAATATAGTGCTATTGTGGTTTGGCAGTTATAGACATATTTGCAATAATTGCATATGTTGATTAGTTTAATTAGCAAAGGTTGGCGTCAGCACAGAATTGAGGAATAATTAAAATCAGTTTAATTACATATCGTCTTTACACATTATAAGAGTATCAAAAAGTAACCCAACATTCAATAAGATATTATTTGTTATCATGAGACTTGCACATAGCAATCGTCAGGTACACACACACCAATAAACAGGTGTTAGCACATCCCCTTGAGTTCCACCACTCAGTGACTATATTTGTATAGAATTCATTTGACTTAATTGCCGTAATGAATCGTAGCGGTCTTCACATCTAAAAGTAACTGATGATGAATTGGTGTCCGGCGCTGGAGATTCAGGTATCAATGATTGCGACATTCGGCCCAGGCGCAGCAGATACCAAGAAATCTTTCATCGAAAAACTCGTCGTGGAGAGCCCGACTAGAGATACCCTGAAACCCAGTTGCAATAATATATAAAATTCTAATTGACTTTGACTATACTGACTTAACTTCAATCGATTAAACTCGATATCTCCAGTTATTCTAAACGATTTGGACGAGAATTTTCAGAAAAGTTCTATCGTTACCCATTATTTCAACCTCCACTTTAATTTCCAAATTAGATTTTTTTTGTTATCGATTCATGTGTAGATCGGAAACCAGAATAGTTATCGATAATTTGAAGCACAACTTGTTCTGCTTATGGTATAGGAGAAACTTATATCCAAAATCTGAAGTCTCACGCGTTCATACAGACGGCAGACGGACAGCCGGACATGGCTATATCGTCCGGCTGTTGGTTCTGATCAAGACTAGTACTTTATGGGGTCAGCGATGCTTCCTTCTGCCTGTTACCTAACAACACCATTATACCCTTATTTACCAATTTTATGGGTTAAGGTTATAAAAATACAACTATGTTTCATAAACATTATACTCACGAAGAGTTCCAATTTCGCTGCCTGTATTTTTAGGGACATTATAATTTGCAAGCTTTATAAAAATTCGTGTTTCTTTGCACCATAAAATTGAGCCTATGCTCATCCATTTTAAGCTGCTCATCGATCAGCTGTGTGAACGGAATATGAACGTTACTTGAACTTGAAATTGTGTTTTCTGCAGGTTGTTAAGTCAAGTCAAGTTAAGCTAGGCATACTCGGTCACATGTCGTGTGATTTGTTGATTTGTCTCGTGTCGGCTATACCGAGTGGCCTCCGTGTGGTCTGGTCCACGGCCCGCCTGGGCTTCGCAAAGCGCTCCAAATATCTATGCTCAACTGTTCACGCTGCTCGGATTCCAGCGCCCGGTTGTCGACACCAGTGTCCCTGTGCTGCTGGGAGGCTTTCGCTGTGGAGCTGCGCTGTGGTCAGCCTGTTTGGCTGCGTTTTGCCCGGATGGTGGCGTAGAGTTGGCGGAACTTCTTTGGGCCCTGACAGGTTGCGTATACAGGCCGCTGCCTTCACATACTCGAGCATCTCGCGGATGTTTGGAGCCTGGAGTTCGACCATGCCCGTCGCCAAAGCCGCCTGAAACGTTTCCGCGCCTCTGTCAGAGCTGAATTGATTGCGGCTCTCAGCTCACTATGCAGGTCCGTCGGAGCTAGCTGGTTTTGTGCTGTCGTTGATGAGCTGCGTTGGGCACTGCTCCTAGGCTGCCGAGAACTGCATCCCCGCCTTGTGGCGACCGTGTCTTTGTCTGGCTGTTGTACTTGTGATGGGAGGTTGAACGAGTAGTGGGAGCCATTAATTCATACCCTCTTCTTCGGTGTGAAATCTGCGCAACGCCTATCTTTTCTCTGTGTCATGTACGTATTCTTTCACACTACGCCTTGCCTTTCTTTTCCTGCTAATTTAGAATTTTTCTTTCTTTCTTTCTTCTTCAGATAAATACGCTATATATCTAAACGGAATGAGACGATCATGTAACATGATACGGGTACGGTAAGTGTTTGAGTACATGCATGGGTCCTAATCCTAAAAATTGTCCCTTCCTATCTCACAGTTGGGAATTGAAACTAGATGCTATACGGTTCATGGCCTGGCAGGAAACGCAATGCCGGTCCTGAAGGACATGACACGGACATCGCCTTGACACATGAACACGTATAACAGAAATCCAAAATGTGAGTTAAAATCAATAACCTTTGACATTGCATACTTATCCTGCGACTGGGCACTGAAGGATGTGGCGTTATTATGCGGTCCGTCGTTTGTGCTAAATACATCATCCCGCTGCTTTTGCGTCATCTAAGGCATTCGACCGTGCTGCGAGCCAGCAAATTTTAGACTATAGCTACCAAAAACAACCAGCACACAACATATAAAAGCGTCTTTCATTGAGTTTTTCCATTGGGCGCCACTTGTATGGAAACGGCCAACACTGCATCGATAGCAGCTAGCAAAATGGGTTGCCCAGGAATGGATCCGACCTCGCTACAGTGTGGACCGGTGCAACAACAATGTTATTGTACAACAACTAAACAAAATCAGACTAGCAGCGATAATTCGCACTATCGGACATTTTTAGGACACACATGGTATAAGATATGTCAACTTTTACCCCCAATGCGCCCTCCCTACCTATGAATTGGCTGTGTCTTGTTCTATGCCAATTCCCTAATGCATGCAACATAACAACAACAACTTACCCCGATCATAACATACCATCGTCCCACCCACCAGTTAAATTACTACTCACGCATTTTTACATTAACAAATAACAAGACATTCATTATTTATGAATGTAAGTATAGCTAACAAGTTGTTGTTCTAAATATTAAATTTACTTTAATTAAACATAATAAAGAAAATGAAAAGAATATAATCAAATAAATAAACAAAATGACCAATATCTAATACACGACAAATAAACTAAACAATAAACCAAAAACACGGAAAGAATAAAAAATATAAATTAAATTAATAATGAAAATAAATAAGCGAAAATAATAAACAAATATATAAGGGCAAAAAATAAAAACAAATTAGGCGAATAAATAAATAAATCCTTTCTGCAGCCGTTTGCTCGTCGCGGCCCACTGGCTGTGGCGGGCAGCTGCGTGGGTGAGTTGTGTGCGCGTATGGATTTGCGCGGGCAACTATTGATGGGCGCGAGCGCACTTTGGGTTGGCACAGGCGCAAAGTAAACTGAAGCTCGGAAACATACTGGGTTTTCTTTGGAAATTAAAGCTGATGACCACCCAGACGGGTTGGCCAATCCTCATCCGGTGGCCTGGTT